>JASKGM010010576.1:0-37782 GCA_034509205.1 Ceratonia siliqua
AGAACTCTCGGATTGGTGATTTCTAAATGCATTGGCTAATGCTGGGTTTCTGGGATTTATCATGGTGTAGGCCTAATCAATTGCTGGTTGATTTTATAAGCCACCAACTGGATCATTCTGTGCTAACTGGATTATTAATCTTGTTGGTGCAGAATCAATTTATAAGATGTATAACCGCCTGATGTCCTGGGTAGGTTGAAGCATATATAAAATCTAAGTTGGGAAATTCTTTCAAGGTCATTTGATAAGTTAAACTGCATAATCCTGACTTGGAATAGGATGTAAATTTTGGCTACACGTTATGGGAGGGAAATTTGTGAGGTTTATGACTCTTTTGAAATTAATATTGAACTTAGACTTGAGTTAGCTTATGATTCCTAATGGGGCACTTAGAGCTTACTGATAAGGCTAGGATCCACATGTTAAGGGTTGATTATAAGTACTCTGGTTAGCTTGTCTAGTCAGAAAGGGATAACTCTGTTAATGATGTCTCTAGATGACACTGGTTATGCTTGATTTGGTTATGGCAGATCCCATTTTATGCATGAAATGGTTGTCTTAAGTTTTCACGGTATACCGGATCACTTCTCTTACCAGCTGTGTGCACTTTAGAAAAAAATTATATTAGCCCTTTTGATTTAATGCATGAATTTAGGGCATAATTACGTTTTTGCAATAAGACTGCGAAGTGGGGATTTTAGATTGAGTCAGCATCAGGATTTTTTAAGTTCATATGGTTTGAAGTTAGCTCCTTGCATGATCCGGATGGCCCACTGCGTAGTGTTGTGATAATTTGCCTTAACAATGAATGAATGCCTTCTATGTGTATGCCTGCATGCGAAGTATAATTGTGTAGGTCGATTATGTGGTCATTTCTTCTATAGTTTGCATTCAGAACCTATTTTCTATGTGTATGCCTGCATGCGAAGTAGAATTGTGTGAGTTGATTATGTGGTCATTACTTCCATAGTTTGCATTCAGAACCTATTTTCTATTAATTTTACATTACATAATAGGTGGGTAGAATACTCAAAATAAAAAGAGAAAAAGGGAAAAGAGCACTCCTCCATACATATCTTTGGCCAAAGCCTAATGGAAAGATAATTAAACTTTTTAACAAGGCCCAATAATTCCAAAAATGGGTTCAAGGCCCAATAATTCCAGAAATGGGTCCAAGGCCCAATACTTTCAGAAATGGGTTCAAGGCCCAATAATTTCAAAATGGGTCCAAAGCCTTAAATTTTTTTTTTTAAACTGGGTTCAAGGCCCAATGCCTCCAAAATTACATTTCAACCTCCGATCCCTTAATAATTATAGTTTTGACCATATATTCTCTATAATATCATTTTGGTTCACAATCTTTCAACAATAATACTTTAATTTCCATACTTTTAAGAATTACAATTTGGTCCCCTAACTCTTATAAATCGCATTTTTTGGGTTCCATTGCTTTCCAAATTTACATCTTGGCCCTCATTATTTTTGATAATTACATTTTTGCCCCTTTTAATTTTTAATTTTTTTTTTGACTCATAACTTTCATAAACGACGTTCCAGTCCCGTCTCTTTTATAAAACTCAATTTTGTCCTACAACTTAAAATAAATTTCATCTTTTTTCAAAAAAAAAAAAGAAGGACTCATTATTCCAAGGACTTTCAGTAGAAGTTGATCTTCTCCGAAGTTCTGTTTTTTTTGGTTTTTCAGTGGAATTTTATATTCCCCAAGATCCTAACTCTCACTGGCATTTTGTAGAGGTCATTCTCCCCAATGTCCTAATTTTCACAAGCTTTCAGTGAAATTTTATTTTCCCAAAGTTTCGGTTTTCATAGGCTTTTAGTAGAGATCAATTCTCTCCAAGGTCCTAATTCACTATCTAGGCTTTACGTGGAATTTAATTTCCCCTAAATGTCCTATTTTCTTTTAAAATTAATCAATTTAACTAATCAATTTCGAACTACGTTGACATTGATCCCTCCCGGGGTACGTAGGCACTTATTTGGTAAGGCAGGTCTATTTATTTATTTTTCTCATCTTAGTTCAATATTATTTTATTAATAAAAGGGGTAATTATAATACAGTAAAATTATTAAGCATAGATAATTTAGGGTAACTATCCTTAGTGATGGACGCTGTGGGGTGCCTAACACCTTCCCCACACGTAATTAGACTCCCGAACCCTTTCTCTGGTTTCAAGGGCCAGTTTTCCATTTTTTTAAGGATCCCAATTATCCTTCTAATTAATTGATGGCGACTCCAAATTTTCTCTGCGTTTCCCTTACGCGCCTCAAAGTCATAAAATGACGGTTTTTCACCGGCCGTCACATTGTGACACTTATTATCGATTATAAAAATTTTTTTAAAAATTATTCAATATATTTTATTTTCTTTTTCTACATCTATGTTATTAAGAGGAAATGAATAAATGAATGCTTTTAGTTTCATAAAATTTTTTTTACAAAGAATATTTTAAATATATAAATAACTTAACTAATGTTAAATATAAAATTTAATTTAATTATAATATTTTTTAATTTTCATAAGAGACTCATGTATATATTTATAATAATAAAAAATCATATAATTAAATCATATTTTCTAAAAAGTTAAAGTAATTTATTCTTAATTTTAATTTATAAATTATATAAATCAAAATAAAAATATAATTTAATAATTTATAAAAAGATGAAGGCTATGCTACCACCACTAGCATAACTTTTATATATTTTTTTATTTTTTAATATTAATGAATTATTGTGTATGTCATAGATTTTTTTATAAATTTCTTAACATATTATTATATATTTTTAAAATTTTTATATTTATGAATAAATAATGTTAAAAAATTATAAAAAAATAATATAAAAAAATACAAATAATTCTTCAAAAATTTAAAAAAATTCTTAAAAAATTATATGCTGAGATATATATGATGGTGTCACAAGAGCCAGAACCCCACCGCCAAACCCACTAGACGCTAATTCCATTTTCCTCTTACTCACTTTTTCTTACATCGAGAGGAAATAATATATAAATGTCTATTTAGTATTTACTTTCAAAAATCGGATGGTTTTTTTTAAAACTGGCAAAATTGGCCCAACCTGATGGGCTGGCCCAATCTAACCCAAAAAATAATAGGAATGAGCTATCAAAACATTGGCCCGAAAAACACCGGGCTTTTTTAGCCCAGTCCGATGTGGCCCGATGGGCTAACTAAAAAATTAAATTAAAATTAAAAAGTTTATATTTATTTTTCATTATTTTATCTTAATAATTTTGGTTAAACCATCTATTATTTTCTAAACATGCCCATATATAAAAAGTGCTTAGTTGAAGAGAGTTAATAGGAAATTACACTATATAAGTTGAGGAAGTAGAACAACTTGTTATATATAACTCATACAATTTTATATAAGAAGTCAATAAGTCAATAACATATAGAAACAGCCAATGAGGCATTTGTAACTATAAATAAATATATCAACTTTTTTTGTATCAAAAACTTAGTTACAATTAATGTGGTTGCATTAAAAAAATATTAAACTAAAAGCCTAAGGCCATGAAAGAAAATAATAAAAGGTAACATGAATTTAATAAGGGTTTTTAATAAAATTCAAGTTTTGTTAAATCAAAATGACCATTCAGGCAAAGTCAAAGATGTTTAAAACTATAAATTGAAACTTATTTATCTAATCTGTCTTTTTAACAGAAATTCTGTATTTATTTTTCATATCATCTAAATATGTTTCAATTTATTTTCCATGTGTAGCACTAATGAAACTCATTGATGAATTTCATGGGAAATTTTTTTTTAACAAATATTACTTTTTTTTCTTTCACAATTGTTATAATTTAATAAAAAATAAATTTTAACAACATTATTTTTAAAAGTATTATTTTAACCAATTTTATTGTTAAATAAATTAAAATTAAAAAGTTATAATCTAATATATAAAACAGTAAAACTATATATATATATATTTCATATTTCATATTTTATTTATTATTTTAATATTTTTAGTATAAAAATAAATATTTTAATTATATTTTAAAAAGTATTTATAATTATAGTTAAGACTGGATTGGCCCGATGGGCTGAGCTGGGCTGACAGAATTAAATTCGGGCCGATTTAGTTATAGCATTGATCCAAATGGACCGAGCCAACCCAGCCAGCCTGATTGCTAGCTCTAATTTTGTCAGTGAACCCATGAAGTAAGGGTCGAGAATCGGCCACAACTCCAGATTGCTCTTGATCCCCACAAGGCAGGGCCTGCGAATGTCATCCAAGTTCGCAAATCGGCTCGGCTTCCTCAAGTCGGATCGCAAAATAAATATGTAATCACTTGTGGATTAAAAAAGTAATAATCTTTTTGTGTGTATTTCTATTAGAGTTGCTTTTTGATCTGCTTATTATCTGCCCTCGTTTCAGTAAAGACACCAACATTATTCTAATAAAATGACTTTGGAATGTTTGGAATAATTTTTATTTTATTGTTTTAAAAAGTAGTTTTTAAAAATAATTTTAAAAAATAATTTTATAAAATAAAAAAATAAAAAATTTGTTTGAATAAAAATATTTTTCATTAATTATTTTTTGTATTTTTTAAAAAATAAATGAAGAAAATAAGTTAAAATAAAAAAAAAATTTATTTTTTATTTTTTAATTACTATATTTTAAAAATAATTTTTAAAAATAACTGATGAAAACAGTCATTTAAAAAAATTTTTTTGTTCCTACCACATAAAAAAATAAAAAAATTATTTTATAACTTCATTCCAAAGGCCTTTGTTTTCTTATCTCTGTTTCTGCTAAGGTTTCGATATCGAATGAATGCCGACCAGACTCGAAGCATCAGAAACCCCGAAACCAATAACGCAGCAACTTTGCTGTCTTAAAGTATACTTTAACCGTATGAATTTGTGTCAATCATATAAGGTGTTGTCTCAACTGGGTATAACTCAACTAATTCAAAAAATTTATTGATCCAAGCCTGATATGTACTGAAAAGTTACATAATATTTTAGATAATCTATGTGAACTGAGAGTCGTTTCCATGTGAACGTTGAATTTTATTTTCACCTTTTTATTTTATACATTTTTTAAAAATTTGTTCACAATTAATATATTATTATTAAGTATAATACATAGTCATTATTTTTATTAAATTAATGATAATAAAAAATGATGTAAAAAAGTATGAATTAAGTTATGTTAAAGTAATATTTTTGCTTAATGTTAGCCCTTCATCTACATTTCTCAATTTATTAAATTTTGTTTTAATTGTAAAATAAATGATATTATCATAAATTCGAGTGTAAACTAACTTCTTAAACAAATTTTGTTTTAAAAAATATTTAAAATCATATTTTTATTAAATAAAAATTTATTATTATAAAAATAACTTTTATATCAAATTCACGTTGAATTGAAATGCACGAGAACATCCCTTTCCGAAATGCAACTACAAACTAACGCCAATGGTTATTCTTATTTAGATTCTCGAAACGACGTCGTATATAATTACCTTATTCTAACGGGCTAGCGTTCTTTTTGTTTTGGTTATTACTAAATTAATTTCCCTGTTTTGTCCTCGCCAAAGATTGCTTTTCGTGTGTACAAAACTACTGTGGACGAAAGCAATGAAAACACACAACTCACGCATATTTGAAGCGCGTGGAAGTCAAACCCGTCAAGCTCGACGCGAAGGCTATGAACATTAGTTGCATTAGGCAACGCTACGTCTAATGCGAGTGGGACGCTAAATTAGGTTAAATGAGAAACAACAAAGAAAACCGAGGGCGTTTTCGAAAATGCAGAGTTGGTGCTGCAGTATAAAAGCCTCCAAACCCTAGCACCAGATTCCATTCTGCCTATCTTCTCTATAAGCTCAGTCTCTTTAGTGCGGCTGAGGGTACTGAACCAGCAATCCTCGTTTCTCCTAAAGGTATAATATTCAATCTATTTCTGTTGTTTTCAATGCTTTTAAGCTGAGTAGAATATAACTGTCTGGTTAATTAAGTGTGGATGACGATGTATCGTGGGTTGTTGTTTAACTTGTTTTCTCTTTATGTCTGGGTGAAGTTGTTTGATGGGTTTTGATTGATGCATGTAATTCGATTTGTGTTTGTAAGCTGGAGCTGATTTAGTTTTTGTAACCGATTCGGAAGCAATTATTAAGTTTTTGGGTTTTTCTGCTTTTAATCTTCTGATTGCATACCCAGATCTGATGATTTTATGTTGAAACCTCAGCATACCGTTGCAGAAGTAGTGAATTTTTACTATCTTGAGTGAGTGATACTGGATCTGTTGAATTATCACGTAATTAATTAAGACCGGATTGATTGTGGGTTTTGATGCAATGGAGTTGTAGTTCGGTTTAGCCAAGTATATGTGGTATTTTAAAACATATTTGAGCTTTTTCCAATACATTCCTGGAACTTTTGTCTTTCTTTTATTTATCTATGATCTTGTTGATGTGATAATCTTTTTCAATAGTTGTACAGTATAGGTTAAGATTATGACATGTTTAGTTATAGATTTTACTTTTGTTTAGCCTCCTGTGGATAAAAGGATGTTATTCTTGTCAGAATAATAGTTTTTTTCACATTTGGTTAAACATGTAGTCACTTGTGGAATAAAAACAATATAATCTTTTTGTGTGTATTGATTTTATTTGTCTACTTGTGAAATAAATGTTGAGTTTGGTATTTCTGTTCGTGGATAAAATGTTTTTTATTGTCAACTTACAAAGTTTGTTTCTACCAAGTTGTTCATTCTGTGCGAGCATGAATATATCTTTTCTATTTCTTTGAGTGGCATTTTGATCTGCTGAATGTCTGCCCTAGTTTCAGTTAAGACACCATGGGTAAGGAGAAGGTTCACATCAACATTGTTGTCATTGGTCATGTCGACTCTGGGAAGTCGACTACTACTGGCCACTTGATCTATAAGCTTGGAGGCATTGACAAGCGTGTTATTGAGAGATTTGAAAAAGAAGCTGCTGAGATGAACAAGAGATCATTCAAGTATGCCTGGGTGCTTGACAAGCTTAAGGCTGAGCGAGAAAGAGGGATTACCATTGATATTGCACTTTGGAAGTTTGAGACCACCAAGTACTACTGCACTGTCATTGATGCTCCTGGACATCGTGATTTTATCAAGAACATGATCACAGGAACCTCCCAGGCTGACTGTGCAGTCCTTATTATTGATTCCACTACTGGTGGTTTTGAAGCAGGTATTTCAAAGGATGGACAGACTCGTGAGCATGCTCTGCTTGCTTTCACTCTTGGTGTCAAGCAAATGATCTGCTGCTGCAACAAGGTAAAATTCTAATCTTTCTTTGTGTTAACCTCTTGTCTATACTTTTGATTATTTCTCATGTTAAAATGCAGATTTTCTGACATTAATTGTAACCTTTGTAACAGATGGATGCCACCACCCCGAAGTACTCCAAGGCCAGATATGATGAAATTGTGAAGGAAGTCTCTTCCTACTTGAAGAAGGTTGGCTACAACCCAGACAAGATTCCCTTTGTTCCTATCTCAGGGTTCGAGGGTGACAACATGATTGAGAGGTCCACCAACCTTGACTGGTACAAGGGTCCCACCCTTCTTGACGCTCTTGATCAGATCAATGAGCCCAAGAGGCCCTCAGACAAGCCTCTCAGACTTCCCTTGCAGGATGTCTATAAGATTGGTGGTATTGGCACTGTGCCAGTGGGACGAGTGGAGACTGGTGTCGTGAAACCTGGTATGGTGGTGACTTTTGGTCCCACTGGACTGACAACTGAAGTTAAGTCTGTGGAGATGCACCATGAGGCTCTCCAAGAGGCTCTTCCAGGTGACAATGTGGGATTTAACGTGAAGAACGTTGCTGTCAAGGATCTCAAGCGTGGTTTTGTTGCCTCAAACTCTAAGGATGATCCTGCCAAGGAGGCTGCCAACTTCACATCCCAAGTTATCATCATGAACCATCCTGGACAGATCGGAAATGGATACGCCCCTGTGCTCGACTGCCACACTTCCCACATTGCTGTCAAATTTGCTGAACTTTTGACCAAGATTGACAGGCGATCTGGTAAGGAGCTTGAGAAGGAGCCCAAATTTTTGAAGAATGGTGATGCTGGTATGGTTAAGATGATTCCCACCAAGCCCATGGTGGTTGAAACTTTCTCTGAGTATCCTCCACTTGGTCGTTTTGCTGTGAGGGACATGCGTCAAACTGTGGCCGTTGGAGTCATCAAGAATGTGGAGAAGAAAGACCCTAGTGGAGCTAAGGTTACCAAGGCTGCACAGAAGAAGGGCAAGTAAAATCGTCTTCTCGGTATTTCTGCAAGTACCTGTGATCATAATTATGATTACAGAAATTACTGGTTCCTTATTAGGAGTTCATCCTTCGAGTCTAGGTGCTTTTAGCTGTCAAAGTTTTAAGTATCTGCCGTTGTCATGCAGCCTTTGCTTTCAAAACTGGGTTCTTGATTGGCGATGGCGAGTTTTTCGTTCCTGTACTTTGAGTCCTGTTTTGCTTTTAATGTCAGAGTCCTTATGAGAACTCCATTTTCACAAGCAGCCATAGGGTTTTAGGTTTGCTCCTTTGCTGCTGAGGGATGTTTTATTATTGTTGTTATTTATAAGAAAGTTTTGTCAACTTATTGTTTCTAAGCTCTATCTTTTTTTAATTCATGTTAAGAATTTTAGATATATGTTACGCTTGAAATTAATTTCATTTTATCCGCTCACCCAGTTTTGTCGGACCAAAATGCAAGTGTTAATGTACGGGAGGGTATAGTTGATATACATAATGGAAGTGCATGGAATTTAATAAAGTAAAAGGTTCTAGATTGACTGCAAAAAGAACAGTATACTTCAGCAATTCAATGCGGGATTTTATTCATATTTATGGGAGTTCTAACTCCACACGAGCAGCAAATGTCCTGTTGTGGTTTCAATACAATACAATGTCTCATTTTTCCTTGCCAAAAAATCAATCAAGAAAGTTATATGAAATGCTTGAGACATTTATTTTACTCCTTACTGGGCTAAATGTAGACAACTTAAGCAAATCGGAATAAATTACTTAATATTGGCGGTGTGATTTTCTGTGATGATAATCCAAGTCCTAGCATTTGGTTCAAAATGTCAAATAGAACTCCAGACTACAAATTTCCAGAGTTCTATCGATTTAGATTGTGACTCGTGTTAATCTGTCCATTTGTTTGAAATGTCAACTTAATCTCTCCCATTTCAACATTACACCCTCCCCCCACCATTACGGTCGCAAATGTGTCGGTATGTTGATTCTCTTATCACAAACACAAGAAGAAGGTGATTCAAACCCAAGAATAAATAGCTCATTAGTTCAAACTTCAAATTTAAACCAAATCTCAGGCACTTCAAAGTTTAAAAAGTTAGCTTGAAACTAGGGTCAAATGCTCTTTAATTCAAAGTCAATAAAGAAAAAAAAAAGCTCGTTACCACAAACTTCAACGATTTCATTGCTTACAAAGACTAAAGCAATTTCAGAGCGTAGAAAAGCCGCTCTTGGTTTCTAGATTGCCTCTGCTGCTGTTCCAGTTCCAGTTCCAGTTCCGGGAAACATCCTACGAACTAAACAAACACCTCCCCGTGACCGAGTCAATGTTCTTCTTTTTCTTCTCCTTTACTCTTTCTGTGTCGTAAGTCTTGCTGCCATAGAAGCTCTCTTTCTCTATATTCTAGAAACCTTTTTACCTATCAACCACAAAGGAACCAACGTTTTCTCCCTTGCTTATCAAACACTCCCTTCCCACTATTTATTTAACCAACCATAGATGTTGCTCAATCATTCACCATTCTCAACACGGACACTTCCGATAGTAATGGAACACAACCTATTTTTACATCAATTCATTCACCCACTTCCACCTTCCCAACCCAAACCCAGACCCAGACCCGCTTCTCAGATGAGCATGGACCACTTTGACTTTGAGTTCCCCACAGCCATCTCCGGTCCCGGTAAGAATCCAGCCCTTCCAAACGACATCGTTTTCTGCGGCAAAATCATAAGTCGTCTAACAGACCCCAGTCCACCACAAAGAGTACGAAACCCATTCCTATTGAGGTCGGAGTCCTTCGGAAAAATAAACTCCGGTCGACGCAATGGCTTAATTGCCTCGCTCCAGTCACTGTCAACCGGGAAAAACCGGCTCCAGATGAGTAGCCAAAGCCGGAAGCATTATAACGGTCTCTTTGGAGTGCTCAAGTTCCCGTTACAAATGGAGCTGAGTGACATCAAGATGAGGCAGGGACGAAGGGAACCGGCATCGCTGCCTAGGTTACCGGTGAGTGGCGACGGTGAAACGAAGACGGGCGGTGGAAGAAAGAATAGGTGGGACCTAGTGCGGCGGCTGAGACGTAGGGGCCGCCAATGAGCGCCTTGGCTAAGGCATCGTTTGGTCATATTCCTCGCTGGTTTAATATAATTTAATATTGTGACGTAAATACCGTAAGGAAAGGTCCTATTGGTCTAAGGTTTTGGGTCATGAGTATACTAATAATATTATAAAAAATATGTATTTATTGATTACATAAAAAATCTTTAATTAATTAATAAATAGACATTTTTTAATTTTTTTTCACATTTTCATATAAATATGTTATATTTTTCAATTAATAATTTACTACTCTTAGATATTAAAGTTTAATATTTAGTTATATATTTAGAATATGATAGTTTATCCATCTAAATTAATATGGTTTATGGATGGTATATTAATTAATAAGTCACGTATATTTTAATATAAATATCTTAAATTGTACCTTAATATATTTAGATTAGTATAGTTTATGTATGGTGTATTATATAGTTATTCATGTACAATTTCATATAATTCTCTTAAATTGTTAAACTTAATTAGTAATTTGGCATATTTTTTCAGTGTTTCAATGCTTGGTTATATATACTTAGAATATGATAATTTATGTATTTATATTAGTGTAATTTATGTATTATGTATTAATTAGTAATTCATATAATTAGATTATCTAATGTACATGTAAATATCATTATATTTCATGATTTGAAGAAAGTCAAAAAAACTAATCAAAAGAAAATATAAGAAGCATATTGAAGAAATTCTTCTCTTAGACAAATACTATTGTTTCTTCTTCCTTCTACAAAATGATATTATAGCATATAAAAAGAAGACGGAAGAGACAGATGCTAAAAAAATTAGTGAAAAGGAAAAAGAGTTAAGTTAAGAATTTTAAGTAAATTATGTACCTAAATTATTATAGTTTTTTATGTATTTATATTAGTGTAATTCATATATAGTATACTAATTAATGATTTATGTAGTTAATTAGATGTTAAAGTTATATCCATTGTATTTGGCAATATATATGTGAAAAAATTATGTTAAGTGGATACTTGTTTTCTTTTTAATATTTTCTAGTTAAATTGAACTGTAATTATTTCTTAAGTTATATTTTTATTTAAGTTTTCTCTATATTGTAAAATTTGAAGATATGAGATAAAATTGTATCAAGTGCATACTTTCTTTATTTTTTTCTAATTAATTGAGCTTTACTTATATCTTTTGTTATCTTCTTATTTATCTAATTATCTTTGTTTTTACCTTTTTATTCTTAATTATTGTTTAATTACATATAATGTAAAAGCTGGTGATATGCGATGAAGTTGTATTAAATAAATATTTTTATTAATTAATTGAGCTTTACTTATATTTTTATTTATTTTATTTATAATTTATTCTTAAATTATTATTTAATTACCTCTAAATAGTAGTAATGAGTTTTATATCTTCAATTATATGCTTAATTACTTTTAAAAATTTTAATCTAAATCTTATCAAAATTTATATTTTCGTTTTCTTTATATCTTGAAGTTATTATGTAACTTTTACATCTATTAATAAAAATAATATGATATTATGAATTATTAAAATATTTTACAAATAAATTTTAATACAATCTCGTTCCCACGTCATTAGTGACTTGCAGTGAATTATTTAGTTATAGCATTTGAATAAAAATAGTTTCTACTTATCTACCTATTATCAATCTATCAATCTATTTATACTTTTATGATTTATATAATACCATTAAAGCAGGTAATTATATTTTGATCTCAAGTAATTTATTTAAATTTTTTATTATTAAACTTAGACATAGTTATTCAATTAAATTGTACATAATTTATAAATAAAAATGTATATAAATAACATTAAAATAACATAATTTATTAATATGGTATCTTTAATTAGGCACAAAATATTAGAGTATATTTACTAACGGAATAGTACCAATTCTTTTTGCAAATGGTTAAAGTATTACGTATATAGCTTCTATGTTTATTTTTTTTATAACTTCTACGTTAAAGCAACTGAAAATTTGTAATAAGAAATATTAGAGGGAAAAAAAACCTCTAAGCAGCCTTGGTCTCAGATTTCTAGGGTCCCTCTATAATATTCAAAATGTGAAATGCTTAGTTTGATTTAATTTATAAATTAAATTAATTATAAATGAACACAAATATGTAATATTACTCTAATTTACATGTCTTTTTGAAACCTTAAAATTTATCTTCAAAGTATAGCTAGTTCATATACACTATATTGGGGCCCAACCAAACGATTGTAGAGTAGCTACTTGTGCTCACAACCATGGATTGGTTATCCAACAGAATATATGTTATATCAAAAGGAAACAAAATTATAGTTTGGTTTTGATCATTTGAAGCTCCATGCCCACCTTTCATCTCAAAACCAAGCCATGGCTCCAACCATCTCAAACCAATCTACGACCCTTCTCTGCAAATCTGTTCAATTCCAAAAGTACTTCAATCACAATTGCAAGCACTTCAAAGGAAAGCCACCTTCCCAAGGAACAACCCTCAGTAGGCAAAATCAAACGCCTTGTTCTCACCCAAGAAGGAAGAACCAAACTGAATAGATACCCAGACAGAGAGTTCTATGCCTACCCACGCTTGGTGACCCATGTTGATGATGCCTTCATCTCCACATTGACTAATCTTTACAGAGAGAGGTTGAGACCTGATACAGAGATCCTTGATCTCATGAGCTCTTGGATCAGCCATCTGCCCAATGATGTCAATTATAAAAGAGTTGTGGGGCATGGGTTAAATGCACAAGAGCTTGCAAAGAATTCCCGCCTGGACTACTTTTTTGTGAAGGATCTCAATGAGGATCAGAAGTTTGAATTCGATAGTTGCTGTTTTGATGCAGTGTTATGTACAGTTAGTGTGCAGTATCTGCAACAACCAGAAAAGGTCAGATATTCGATAACCCTTCAAATTTCCTACATATCCAACTCAATTTTACTGAATCAGAATTCATTAATAATCTCATAATGCAAAGAATTCGCTTATGGGGATGGGCATAGCCGTTGAGAATTTTCTGACTGTCGATTTATGTAATTGATAACTTGACAAGAAATGGGTATTCGATTATTAAAAACCCTTCAAATCAACTGTGTTTCTTAACAAAACATCACTGGCTAATTTGATGAATAATAAATTAAGCAGAACAATAGAAGCCCAGGGAACTGAGGAGAAACTTGTTGAAGGTTGTGAGGAACATCACTAATACAGAGCTTCACAGGTTTTTGCGGAGGTGTTCCGGGTACTTAAGCCAGGAGGGGTGTTCATTGTGAGTTTTAGTAACAGACTGTTTTATGAGAAAGCCATAAGCGCATGGAGGGATGGGACTGCATATAGTAGGGTACAACTTGTGGTGCAGTACTTCCAGTGCGTGGAAGGTTTCACAGAGCCTGAGGTTGTTCGCCAGTTACCAGCTACTAATGATGCTAAGGAGAAAATTTCCCCAATCGGTTGGATCACGAGGCTTTTTGGGTTGATGTCAGGTTCGGATCCCTTTTATGCAGTGATTGCTTACAGGAATTTCAAACCTATACATGACTGAATGCAGCGCTATCTGTGCAAGTGGAAGTTTGCTACTATCTGCTGATAGAAAAGTGTATGCTATTATTCGTTACTCATTAGAGTTGATGTATATTAAATCCGTTCTATGCATTCTTAAGCAAATTGGATACAGGAATGGAGCAAAGTAAAACTTTGCTACTTCTGTTCAGGCATGGGTGCCCTCTTTAATCTATTTTGAATTTTGATTCCATCATTCAAGAAAGTTCTTTAAAAATTACAAGCTTATAAAAATCTCATAGGGGTTTCAGTGAATAAGGCACTAAAATCGGGGGATTTTGCGAAATCCACTGAAATTGTTTTAAAACTAATCAAACAATGAGATTCGCTGCGAATTGTTACACCGTGCTCGGTAATATCAGGAAGATGTGCTTCACAATCATCATATAAGTCACACGGTAAGAGATACAGGGGAGTATGATGGGTACAGTTTCACATAGTAGCTAATTGTTACATCCATCAAAAGTAAGAGACAAAAAGTTACAATATATATTTCCAAACTATGTATAGGGCTTTCAAGGCTGAGAGACAGTGGATCAAACATCATCTGTCATCAGGAATTTACTTCATCACTATGAAAAGCTTCCCATTACCAGAGAAAGAAGTCAAAACTAGACTGAAAATCTACCCTTAGAAAGATAAGGAAAATCTACTTATAAATTCTGATGAACTAGAACGACAGTTCAAGGTTTTATAGCCATTTAAGGAATTAGGCCTCTTGGCTACAAGAAAGTCTTTTGGCTTTCTCAATAGCTTCAACATAGTAATACAGTCTCCAGAGTGTAGCGTTATCCTGCAGAAACTCAGCATTGTAAGAACACAACAGTTTGAATCAGATTCATACACCAAATCCCTAGCTATAGCACTACCTCTTTTTCCAGATCAACATATATTTCATTACAATGCTGTTTTTCCAATGTCTTGCTTCGACAAAGTATTTCCACAACACGCTCTAGATTGCTTGATGATAGCTTCTGAATTTGTTTTTGAAGATGTTGTTTCTCACGAAGGGTCATGGGTCTGTAAATTAAGTGTCAGGATTTCAGACTGTTTTAAAAAAACCCCTGGAGGACACTTTCAATCAACAATATTAAAGAGAATGAAAGGATTGATAGTTCTAGTATTTTGTAAAAATAGGCCAAGAAGCTCTTGTTATGCCTTAAACAAGGCACTTGAAGCCTTTAACTCAGTAGGTGCAAAATGCATGGACATTTGGCTGTGCTAGAGGAACTAAAAAAGCGGCCTCAACTCAGTAGCCACATATCCAAGTTTCAGGGTAAAAACACATTTTAACTTTTCTATCTTGAAGTTATACAAGCCATATACATGCTTTAAAGTATAAGGTATGTTTAAGATACACAGGTGGAGTCCAAACCCATTTGGGAGCCATATGAAATCTTATGAGCATAATCTACATAATTTCACCAGAAGTTCATTAAATGTGTACGATTATCATTTACACCGGTTCAACTGATCTCAACCATTAAAAACTAACCATAATAATAAATCAACAACCGGCCTTTCTTCATTTATCCACTTAAAAGCATCACAAGTTCACATACATACCCGCACTTTGATGTTACAACATCAAGAAGCAACTCCAGTTGCTGTTCCATATACCCTAGCTGAAAGCAAATTTAAACACCAATTTAGAAATATTAGATCATATAAATTGACGGTTTGATCTCACTACTTCAACACCACACACACACAATCACTATGATTTTTACGTAACATCAAAAGATATCAAATATGATGATAATGCCTTCAAACACACAGAAGTTTCAGAAAATTACTCTTCCTGATAATTCATCAGAATATTTCTTCACTATCTCCTCAACCTGCACAGTATCATTCTCCAATAGGAAACAAAGATCATCATTCACCTAAAAAATATGACCCAAAAAAAGGGAAATAAATAGGTCAGTTTGTTGACATTTTTTTTCAAGTGGATATTTTTGTACATTCTATGGCATATCAAACATTACACATTACCCCAGCCAGTAAAGATGCAGCATAAATCAATTTCTAGTCTCACCTCTTCCTTCTCCTTCTCATTTAAGTTTGAAGCCAAAAGAGTGTTATCAACCTGTTCATAATCAGAATTAAACACAAGACAAAAAATAGAAGAGTGAGACAATTTTTTTTTTTTCAAGTTGTGTCCATGTAATATGAAATATGTATGCGTATGTGAACTTGCATATAATATTTTTAAATAAAAAGAACATACACATCCATGCATTTATCTTTAGAATCCTGCATCATGAAAATGTTAATTAACTAATCCTCTATAAAAGTAGGTGCCAGTAGCTATACATATGGTCAGATCACCTCAATCATTTGATTTATTTACTGTAAGATCACTTGCTGTAATGCCATGGATGTCATTAATCCAATTGAAGAAAAATATGAACGCAATAAGGAATGAGCTTATCCTAGTGAAGTTCTAACCTTATTTCTTTCTTCTTGATCATCTACTTAGTTTGTTAACACCTTTAACTAGTAAGTGTTCTAATCGTAGATAGGAAGAGTATATCCTTATTTTTATTTCGTAGGAGCTATGGCCAACTCTCTTGCAATTACAATCAGAAAACCCTTACACATAGATCTACTCATTTGTAGGTTACTCGATTTCGTTCATGTTTGCAATTTCAGAACAATCTTAACGGTTTTGCATAAAACACCATATTATATAATAAGCTTACTCATTTTCATTATATATGGTATCCATATAAAATTAAGAAATGAGCAAAAAATCATTATAAATGAGAACCCTGATAACAAAAAAATAGTTAAAAAAAAAACTTCCTATGGCATTGGGGATTGACATCACTAGCTTGTGCAAGAAGGCTGGTAGGAGGGGATAGTGTGGACACCTTTAATTTTTCACAAGGAACTTGCACTGCACCATCTTCAGATACAGCAGCCTCATGACTTGAGGAATGCTTCTCACTTCTAAGCCTGGATTGCAAACTACGTATAGCTAAAACCGGGTCTAGCATCTGCATTTCAACTATACAGTCAATAACTTGTCTAATTTCCAGATATACATCTTAAGTTGACAGCAAAGTATATCATGTACAAATTGAAGCAGCCGTGAACCCTTGAAAACATTCTGAACACATAAGGTTTCCTAACTACATAAGCACATAACATAAGACGTACATCAGGGGCAAAGTGCTAGTTGGCCTCCCCACCTGTAACAAATCAATGATGTTGAACCTATTAAGATTTAAGAACCATAGACATAATTAAAGCTTGATTTTAGATGGACCCTTTGTCTTCCAAATATGGTTGGCAAGAGAGAATTTGTTAGAATTTGGGATATGGATGGGAATCATGTGATAAACAAGATAGGATTCATAGTAATAGGAGCCTTATTAATCTTATTTCTCCCTCCAACCTACATGTCAAACATATTAAATAAAATCAGATAATGAATGATATTAAAGAATGGAGAGAAGTGAAATGGTTTCATATTAATAAGATTTCTGAATTCTGGAACAAGGGATGTTCTAAGAGGCACTTAAAACATATAGAGAAGGTTCTTGTTCCAAAGATTAAAAGAACTAGATGAATAAGAAATATGAGAAATCAAACAAAAGAACCTTCATAAATTCTCCCAGAAGTTAATGCAAGCGCTATCCCAAAATTCACACCACATTATAGGTAGATAAGATGAATATGTGTAACATTAGGTCCAACCAATTCATTCCACTTATTCAGAAGAAGTTCATGCTCTGTTATAGACAACTTATGCTGAAAGGATGGTTCTAGAGACCCCATACCTATTTCTTTACCAAGTCCTAAACCCAATTCTCTGTCAAGATCATGTGATTTGCATACGACAATGTATAAATCTTATACAAAGGACTTCCCTCAATACATGAGTGATAGACGGGAGAAACAACAATGCAACGAGAAATATCATATCATCAAGACAGTTGAAATGTAGAAAAGTCAAACCCATGAGCCCTATTTCAAAAATGAAGTAGTTACCAGTTGGCCACTCCAACATTCAGTTACAACCAGAACAGGTTCAAGATGCATGCATGGTATACCTCATCAACTTCTGATGAAAGATCAGTGACACTTTGCCTGAGTAGTGATCTTAATCTTTCCTTTTTGAAGTCCGAAAGCCCAGCTCCAATGCCATTACTATATAATGAACCAGAAGAATCATCATTGTGCTGAATTGTACTCTTCCCTCTGCCCTCTCCAGTACATCTAGTTTGAGGAAGATGGGATGTTTGTGTAGCAAAAGGCAAATTGGCCTCATCTTCTGACAACAAACTTACTACTTCACGAGAATAGTACCTGAAATAATCAGGTACTACTCTTCCATGTTCATCAGAAGGAACCAAACTCTTTGAAGGCTTTGACATGACATATAAGGTGAAATACAGCACGTGATGACAACTACATTTAACAACAATGAAAAAAGATTTATTACATGAACTTAACAGAAATATACATAAGTACTGGCTAGTGAAAGAACATGACAAAACCCATCCATAGGAAACTGTACATTCAGATGATACCGATATATACTGAATTTAAATAGAGAAGCTTACATTAACTGCTATATGAAATGCTCCTACTTTGTGGCATAAAATTCTTCTAGTATGAACATGTTCTGTTCAGCCAATCACCTTTCATCTGGGTCGAGCACAAACAAGCTTATATCAGTCTCGTTCTCATAGTTATCTATGTTGAATGGCACACTGTTGCAACAAGGGCTCATGGTACCATAGCACATTGCTCATTGCATTACACAGTGCAACCTTGAAGTGTGGTGCATATTATATTAAATATATTTAACATAATCAATAAATAGTTATACAAAAATAATACAACTAATATAGAAACAAAAATTAATTCAAACTTAAAACATAACACATACAAACTCCAACAACGATCTAAATCTTATTACATCAAGCATAAAACACAACATCAAACACTTAAATTATAATGTGTCAAAGTTGAAAGAGTTTACGACTCTAAGACTCTAAGCATCATCTATAGAGATATAAATAGCATTAAGCATATATTTGCTTCTGCTACTTAACCTCAAAAAGAATTTATTATGTGGATGCATACAGAAAAAACACAGCTTTTTTCTCAGTCAAAAGACTCAAACAGATAGCATTAAGCATATATTTGCTTCTGCTACTTAACCTCAAAAAGAATTTATTATGTGGATGCATACAGAAAAAACACAGCTTTTTTCTCAGTCAAAAGACTCAAACAGAGTAAGATTGTAAGAGTCCAAGGGCTCATGGCTAGCCATCTACCAGAGTCCAAAGCAGCTGCTAGCAATAGCAGCCTGGAACTTGCAAGTTGCAAGTGGCAACACCACAGGGGTTTTGTTGCACTGAAAAACGCACTACGGTGCTCACTATTAGCAACTACAGTGAGTCTAATTAAACCACTCATAGTGACAATCATTTTACCGAGCAAGGAGGATTACCAAAAGAAGTTCAGATTAATGGCAAATTGCTGACCTTACTTACAGAAAAGCAATCTATTATGTAACTGTAGTTTTTCTTTCTTTCTTTTTTTCTCTCTTTCATTTTGACTTTACTTGCACACAAATTTCTCTTCTCTCCTTCGTATTCTCTCTCAATCACTTATACAAATTAAATTCAAGATAGGTCAAAGATACCTAAATGAGGGAAGATTGGGTGTCAACATGTCAGGTTTAAAATTGACAAATCTGAGGGAATGTGATGCAAGGGACATCGAAATTTATAATCTGTTACATTGCTTTCACTTTCTTGAGGATTTCGACGTAGAACAAAACAACGAGAAAATTCTAACATACGACAACTGTCGTCAGCCGTAACAAATAAACCCTACTCTGTTTGGCGTTTCCCTGGAACAAGGAAGAGAAGTAGTAACTAGCAAGCATTACATGTGCAGATGAAAATTACTTTAAAAACCGAGTTCAAGAAAAGGGAAGCACAGAGAAACATAATAACAGATGAATCATCGGGCATTAAAATTATGCCCTTTCCACCAGTTAAATAAGCAAAACCTTCCCAATATATAGTGCAATTGGAATGAATCCACTGGAATAGGAAGTAAGAACCTGGGGATTATATTGATGGATTTTCTCTTTACATCCGCTTTAGTCTCCCTCCCAAAAGAACCCAAGTTAAGAAAACCATGGTTGATTCTCAGCGTATGAGAGAGTACTTACATGACAGTAGATGACAAGGATCGGAGACGATGAGCACGGGAAGTCTGTAACTGTAAGCCGTAAGGTGTAAAGGAAGGCCTTAAGAATTCAGAGTTCACAGGGAGAAGGAGAAGCAGAAGCCATCGAGCATTATGCAGTTTTAACTCATTTTGTTCAGTTTTAAATTAATTAAAACAATTAGCAAATTTTGTTTTTTTGATAGAACAAAATAACCTTCAATATTCGTTCAAAACTTAGACATGTTTTGTAAGATTATAACATGATTTATAAATTCTCCCCAGCAATCACAGCCCCTATAGCTCAGTGGTAGAGCGTCAGTCTTGTAAACTGAAGGTCTGTAGTTCGATCCTGCATGGGGGCAGTTTTTCTTCAAACTGCATTAATGACAACCTACGTTTATAGAAGATTAGTTTAGTTAATTAACATTTTCATGATACAGGATTCCAAAGATAAATGCAGATCCGAGTAGCATCCGAGTAAGGAGTAGTGGAACAACCCAGAAGTCGACGAGCTACTAGCAGGCAGATATAAAGACCATTGGAGCAACAGAGGAGTACATTAATTTGGGAGTTTTGGAATTTGAAATTTATGGAGGACATTTCTCAACTTTCATAGTTTATTATATGGGTCTTATTATTTTACAGTTACGTTTGTGATCGTAAAATAATTATAAAATTTTTTAAAAATAAATTTTATTAGTTTTTTAAAATTTAAATTTTTTTATAATAATAAACTAATGATAAATTTTTAAAAAATTTAAAAAAATAATAAAACAATCAAAAAAATTTTTAAAGATTTTTTAAAAAAATCATATATTTAAAAAAATAAATATTTAAAAGAAATAAAAAAAAATTTCAAAAAATCACTATAAATAAAAAACTAATAAATAATATAAACAAAAAAAATTAATAAATAAATTAAATAAATAAATTAAACAAAAATAAAAAATAAATTTGGGGGGACTGTAGCTTAGTCCCCCCTTATTATATTAAAACTTAAATGATTGGAATTATATATACACTATTTTATTATTATTAATTTATTATTTATTATTTTTATATTAAAATTAGTGAATCTTTTATATATATATATATAGTAATATTTTGTTTATATATATATATATATTAATATTATAATATATATTTATGTTTATATAATTATATTATTTTTAATTATTTAATTTATTTAATTTGTTTTATCATTAATTTTTTATACATTATTTATGATAATTCATTTTTACACATTTATTTAAATACATAATGGAAGCTAATGTTGATATCATTTTATCATACCAAATTTGTGTAAAAAAATGATTTTTTCACAATATATTATATTTTTTATATCTATATAATTATTATTATGTTAGAATTCTTTAAAATTAAAAAAATTATTATTTAAACTTATTGAAAATGTTTTTTCAAAATTCTTTCGTTTTCATAAAATTTTGAAACGTTTCCATTTTTGGAATGATCAAAATGATATCACAGAACAAAATTTTATTCATTGATATAAACTGGTCTCTATAGTTTCACTGAACCTTAAATCTTAAACTAAACATTAATTCCTAAATTCTAAATCCTGAACTAAACCTTATACCCTAGCAAACTTAGGGTTTATTGATTTAAGATTTAAAATTTAGAGTTTAAAATTTGAGGTTTAGTCAATATTCCAAATTGAAAATTTAAGATTTAGAGTTGCTGAATTTATGGTAGGAATTTTGGTTTAGAATTTAAGATTTAGTTAAGGCTTTAGAATTTAGGGCTCATAACTTATAGTTTGGAATTTAGGGTTTATGATTTAGGATTTAAAATTTAGAAATTAGGGTTTAAGATTTAAGTCTTAAGAGTTAGAGTTTTAGGCTTTAGAAATTAAAATTTAGGATTTATAACAATGTATAAAAAATTAGGTTAGGTATGTCGGGTTGACCCAAAAACCAATGAATTAGTTAGTGGATTGGTCGAGTGGATGCCTAAAAATCAGTGAACTAGATCGTGTTAACAATTTTTTGTTTTTTTTTGTTTTTTTATTTTATTGAAATAATGTCTTTTTGACACTTTTTATTTTAATATTTGAGTTTAAAACAATACATTTTTGATCATTTTTAATATAAATAAATATAACACATGTATTATTTATTATTCTAAACTTATTTTATGTATATTTAAGTGATTTAATGATATTTTATATATAATAGTATGTATTATTTAATTTTTATATTAAATATTTTTGTATTATATCATTAATATATAATGTTATATAATATAAAAAATGTTTTTTTTATTATCGATTTGACCAAGGTTTGACAATGGTCATACCAATGAATTGTGAACAGCGACCTTCGTTAGTTCAATGACCAATCATGTTTTTAAAACATTAATTTAGAGTTTAGGATTTAAATTTTAGTATTTATGATTTAGTTCAGGATTTAAAATTTATAGTGAATTAATAATTTGATCTCCCAAAGATGCATTTCTTCTTAATTTGATCCCTCAATATTCAATCATCTCAATTTGGTCCACTAATGTTTATTCTCTTCTCAATTTGGTTTTTTTGTCAGATGTAGTTAATGAAATTGTTGACAGAGGAACCTAATTGAGAAGGAAAGAAACAGTAAGGGACCAAATTGAAAGAATTGAACATTAAAGAATTAAATTGAAAGAAAATATATATTTAGAGGACTAAATTATTAATTCATTCTAAAATTTAGCCTACAAGAACTCATTTAAAAATTTAGTGATATTATAAGGACTAGATTGTATATATGAGCTTCGAAATGGCAAGTAAATATTTGCTGCATGTGCACACAATGGTTATGTTAGTATGAAAAAAATGGTGCACAAATGGATCTCTAATGAGTAATATTAGAGACCCTAAATGATAAAAAAAATGTAAGGACCTAATTATAAATTTTTTAAAATGTCCAGATTTATTTAAAATATCAAGAAAGAGTTACTCACTAATTTAACCTAAATTATATATATATATATATATTTTAAAGTTACAATATGGATATATACACACTACATTTTTTTAAGCCAAATTAATTTGGGAAGACACTAATTTGGGGTTGTGGTTGGCAACTAGCACCAAACCTTGCTAGGAATAGTCGAACACCAATAAACAAACACTTGTCATCCTCCCCAGATTAAGGAGACGGGACTCCCGAGTCCAAGGCTAGCTGCGCAACTTTGATTCAATTCAATGGCTTCGGCGCTTCAAAAGCTACTCAGTAAATCATCGGCCACAAGAATCGTCACTGCCTTTCAGTTTCACAACTCGCATGCACCAAGTCTCTTGGAACCCCTTGTTTTTCATTCTTCCCCATTAGTCGGGATCAATCCAGAATGTCACCAACCCACCAATCGCAGTCCAGGAACAGGGCAGTTCAACTTGCCCCGGCCGACCATGATTTATCCGAGCTTCCCATTTGGGTTTGCTTTAAATCCAATTTCTTCAAATGGGTATCATTCGCCCGAGGCTGAGGACGCAGAGTTGGATGATTCACGGACAATGTGGGCCGACAGTGTGAAGAAGAAGAGGAAAAAGAAGATGAACAAGCACAAGTACAAGAAGCTAAGAAAGCGTATGCGCCGACAGACTTAGGGGATGCATTAGGTGAGACTAGAGTTAATGTTATGGGCGCAACGGGAATGCGGTTATTGTTTTTTTCTTTTGTTGGTGAAAAACTGTAATCTCATTGAAGGGAATGGGGATCTGGCGATGAAACTTTTAGGACAGTGCTCCCAGTTCTTTATTTTGCAGATTGTTCGAAACTTCTGATGTTCTAGTTCTGTTCTGAAGTTATAGCCACAGGAAGTTAACGATGGACGACAATGAGTTATTTTCCTTTCTTTGTTTTACCTATAACTTTGCATTGAGTTGTTGTCAGCATTCAAATAATCGGATCCTGTTCTGTATTACCAGTTTTAACATACAAATCCGAGAGAATATTCGGCCTTATAATGTGATGTATTGTTAGTAGTTTCACAACTTCTTTAAACTAGCGAGCCTTTTCTCTGACAGCACTCTTGTTTTTAGATTTTTTTAAGGATGTTTTACACTTTTACTTCATGGTTTTGCTTTAAATTGCCTTCCCTTTTCACTCCACTTAGTAAACCTTAGAATGTTAGATCCTCACTGCAGCTTAAATATTGATGGAGAATCTCAATAGAAATCATAGCCTGTTTCTACATGGCAAATGCCTATCAGGAAAATGTTCCTTCTTTTTTTCAAATTTTAGTGCAGTTGCCCTTGGATAGTTCCTGTCCTACAGGCAGTGGCAGAGCTAGACATTCTTCATTGGAGGGGCTAAAGAGCAAAAAACTTATACAATTTTAATTGGGGAGGCTAAAGAGCAAAAAAATAACAAAAAAACTACACAATTTTGTAGAATGCACACTATAATATGAAATTTTAAAAAAATTTGGAGGGGCTATAGCCCCCACACCCCACTACTACCCTCCACCCCTGCCTACAGGTTACAATATCATTCAACTATAGGTAGATATAGATAAGGTTTAACTTTGGAAGCAATAAAAGGCCAAATGTAGATCTGAAATAAGACTGCTTAAGGACCCTGGACAGTACTTGCGAACACTAATTTAGAGACAAACTTAAGCATGAAATTGGGTTTTCAGAGTAAAAATAATAGTTTACTCTGCCCATTAAAATAGGTCAGTCCAGGGTTTAGAATTGAATTTTTTTGCAGAAACCAGAAGGACAGATGAGGAACTATGACCAGAAAGAGCAGATGTAGACAATATAAGCATTGTACCTAATGGTTCCATGTATGTTTCAACTAGAATAGTATTGTATAATGCAAACGAAAAGAGCACTTGGGTATTTAAATCCTCTATAATTGTTTTGCCCATTGATTTGAAAGAATTCATTAACATATTGACCACTTGTAACCTTAATTCTATGAAAACTTGGGACTCTAGCATTAGTGACTGTAGGTGAGTAATAGTAACTGTCTTCTTTGGTCCTTGGCAACTATTGTTTGTTAATGCTGTCTTTCAGAATCCATACTCATTTGACATCCTAAAGTTTGTATTCAAATTCCCCCCCCAAAGCAACCATTTGTTAATGCTGGTTGTCTGTGTTACACAAGTATTGATGCCAACTTGTGATGATTAAAATTGTTATTAAACTAAATTAAATTCAAAGCATAAATAGAACGTATTATAAAATCTAATTTGCTTTTGATCAAGAAATTATTGTCCACCAAGTAATAGGAACCTGAGATATTACTGTTATGAGTGCATTGGGGGAGAACTATCAACTTATTTAAATTAAAAGCTTGTGTATACATGTCTAAATTTATGTATTTGTAAAAGGACATATTGATATACTTGGATTGTGCGTCTAGCAGAATAAGATTGGTAGTGTTAGTCATATAATTGGCTGCCATTTGTATTTTCATTATGAAGTAGTGTAGGAAAGTGAATCCCAATATCTACGTAAAGTTCATCTTTTGGTAAGTAACACTAATCCTTACAAGGTTGATGTCAGATAAACAGTAGTAGAATTTAAATTATTCCCAACTTTGAGATTGAATTTCAAATTGATTTTTAGTTCGATGCGAATATTATCTTTCTTCATTTATGCTATATAATATTATTGTGTTCAACAAAAGTAGAAAGTTTGTCCTTTACCTGAGCCTAGAGCTCAAGCATGTCACTTTGCAATGACCTCTGCTATAGGGGTTAAGATTTGGTTGACATCTTAAACATTTTTACTTCTTCTTTCACTGGGTTACATATGTATCCATATTGATTTTAGCATTGAATCTGGACATTAGGTGTTAATTTTAATGGATGTATTTATCTAAAAAAAATCTAATGGATGTGAGTAAACATAAAATGCTTAAGTCTTTGTGTAAGTTTGTGCATGTGTGGAGCTAAAATATATCCTTCAGAAAGTCAGACCTAAATCATTTTGGTGCTACAAAAGAATGGCTGTGTGGAAATGTTAAAAGCTTAAAACCATATTCTACTTCTTCCATTTTCTTTATTTCTTTCATTTTTCTTTTTTTAGCTTGAAGTTTATAGCTGTTTACTGGTAAGCAAAAACTGAGTCCAACTGGATAGTATAATTTTCTCTGACCTGTTACTAGACAAGCATACGCCATGATTTCTTTTAGGAGGCTAGTATCATATAGCAGATTGGTTGATCTTTGTGGATGAAATGAACCTTGTAGGTACTGGTTCTATCTGAATTTTGAGCTTATCATTTGCTTTTTTCTTTATTTTATTCCCTTATATTCATGTACAGTATTTCAAAAATAAAACTTTTATTCTGTATCTTTTCCATTAGGCAGAATAATCACTAGATGGGTTCCTATTTTACATGAAGAACTTATCCTCAGGCATAGTTTAGTTGTTTTTAGAGTGCTGCCATCCTTTGTGTTGTTTTCCCAAGAGGCTAAGATATTCCTGGAGTTCAATGTATTTTCGTAGGGGGCACAGAAATTTTCTATAGTTTGTTTTACTGGGTTTTCTGATGCAATCCATCATGTGGACTAAGATTGCAATAAGAACCCAAAGCCAATTAAGATTATACATTCCTTCTTATTTCCTTTTATGGAACTGTCAATCTTAATACAACTGGAAGATTTCTCCTTCTGATGTGTCAATTCATGTCAGGCGAGAATCATCCAAATGCTTTATGAGAAATTCTTGGGTAGAACTGGTTTACAAAAAATAAGTAGACCAATTTAATCATGTATAAACATATAAGTAAGTCAGAAGTGAATTCTACTGAAAAGTTTGTCTAACATGCTTACATATCTATTTATGATTGAATTGGTCTATTTATCTTTTGGGTCTAAGTTTATCCAAGAATTTTTCATGCCTCATTAGTTCATTTAAGCATTCGTCCCTCACTAACAATTCTTGATGAATGGGACAAATTTTCTTGCAATTGACTAAGTCAATTTGGATCTTCATGGTGCTTATCTGCACCTTACCACCTACTGCTTCCCTATAATTATTTGGTTGCTCCTCCAATTAAAATTTTGGTCCATTCATAGAAATCGGATACTTAATTTTTTGCCAAATGTTATTGTTAGCGCATGGTTTTTTTTCCCCCTTTTTCTTTTTGAAAAGGACATGATCACTTTATTAATTCCCATGCTTATACTGCCTCCTTTTTAACTTGCTGTTAATCACTTTCACGATGCTTCAGTAAAAATTAATCTGAAGAAGACTCACTGCAGGGCTAATATTAATATTAACCAGTAAATCTTGGGGGATGAATTGTTCTCTTTCTGCACTGGTTTAAGGTATATTAAGTTTCAACACCCAAAAGTCAAAAAATAGCCTTCCCTGCTTTAGAAGCCCACCAAAACTGTAAAAGTAAGTCATGCCAGGCATTATTGAACAGGAAATGCTGGAGAGAAGAGACATGTCTCATCATCCCATCACAACAATTAGAAGATAGGGCTAAGGTCAGTATAACCCAGCCCATCTTTCTCTTTCATCTGCTTAATATACAGGTCCCACAACGAAACAAACATCCCTTAATTCTGTCGTTGTCTTCAATCCCAGTTATTCTCTGCTTAAAAGTAGTTGTTATATGGTCCTTTTCTACCAATAAGATCATTGCTTGCCTTGTGAGCTTGATTCCAAGCTGAGGTCCAGAAATTTTGGGTCCACCGATATGATGATTTACTACATTTATCCAGTGGGGGTCCAACAGATCGCATTTGTACATTTGGAAACGATATGGATGATTTTGACCAAATGACCCGTATGTTATGTATGCATCTAAGCGTTTCTCGAGGCTGTCTGGGGATCCCAGAGATGAAGCATTGGGATGATCTTCTTAGTCCTTGGAATTTCCCTTTTATTCCATGCCAATTTTTGTGTTACGAGTACGATTTCCAGGTAAATATTTTCTTCAGGGTTCATGGGGTGGCAACTCCACGTGAAACTGGGATGGGGTGAGGGCAAAGGATCACATAATTGATTCGTTGCATTCTGTTCCCAACTTATGATTATGGCCTATGAGCTCTCTTAAGCAAAGAACCACTTAGCTTTACAACTACCTCCGAATTACCTTGTTTGCCACAAGAAAAGGACATATCCCATGGGGGCATCACGTGTCTATTCCTCAAATTCTCCCATTTAACATTGTTGCTATTTTGTTAATACAACTTTTTTCTTTACTCTCGTAATTATGGGATTTGCTTAAAAAGTAAAGTGTACAAATGTAATCATTATTGAAAAACTTGATTTTCACACATTTATATACAAATATCATATTAATTCCACTTTATAAAAATTTGAATAATTTTAACAAGAGAAATTATCCTGAGAAGTGAGAACAATAAAATACTAATAGGATTCACCTAAAATGCTCTTCTTATATAGTCATTTTTGTGTGACATTGTAAGTTATTATTAATGTAAGAAGAATATTTCTTTTTTGTCAACAATGATATAGAGAAATGATGTTCTCACAATGACTTGCAAACACACTCTATGCTAAAATAAAATAGTCTTGGAATAAGTGAGATTGAGTGATTAATGTGAAATGAGCGTACATTTTAGATGATGATCAACTTTCTTCAATAACTGGCAATGTAATTGGTTGACCTGCAAGTTTGATGGTACAATTTATGATACTAGTGACTGCAATGTTGCGTTGAGATTTTATTTACCGTTGGATATCATATAGTACAAAATTGAATGATTAATAAAGTAGCCAGATGGCGTTGTGCTGTAACTGCTGCGCCATAGATTTGATTATTTGGAGGACCATCACCAGATTTGTGATATTAGCCTGTTGAGAACAAGTGTAGGGTATGAGAGCTGCCTGAACTTTGATGGTTGCTTACGGAGAGAGCAAGAGAACCAAGCGAGAGAGACAGAGGGGAACGGAGAGTTGAGCCAACGATGGTATCAGAAGATTTACATTGAACAGAGAAATCTGTTTGTTTGTTTGTTTGTTTGGGAAGTCTCCTCATCTTCTGAGATGATGATTTGTTTGAATGTGGGATACAGAAAAGTTGTCCTCGGTTCCATGATTCCAGCTGTCTTTCGTGATTTGGGTTAAAATCTCTTTCACTATAATCACTCCAGTTGCCTCCAATAAAAGTCACTTAATGCACATAAATGGTGACCCTTTAGTTAATTCTCAACTCCCTTTACAAGCTTCATCAATATGGACAAACAAACAAGGATGCTTCATTGATATTTCACCATTTCTGGTCTATAATTCTATGCCACTGTTGTTGCTACAGCACCTCATGAGATTAACTCATGTTTTTGTGGCTTTCGTTATCTTTGAGCCTCATACATCAACAAATGAGA
This sequence comes from Ceratonia siliqua, assembly GCA_034509205.1. NCBI lineage: Eukaryota > Viridiplantae > Streptophyta > Magnoliopsida > Fabales > Fabaceae > Ceratonia > Ceratonia siliqua. The sequence continues at coordinate 29,475 of JASKGM010010576.1, forward strand.
TTTTGCTTGCATCATAATCTTATCAAATGGATCAAATATCTGCTTCTACTTTCTCCAATGTCATAGGAATTCCATTAAACTCACATTTTTTGGAGCAAACTTTATATGCATAGCATGTACTATTATATACCAGAAATGGATCATTGGAAACCCCAAATTCAATTTGTATAACAAAGCATACATAGCATGTTGAAGACGATGCATTAAATGCATACTATGTGGATAATAAATTCCATGGTTGAGTTGAGTGTATTTGACTAAAAGGAAAGAATATTCTTTTAGCAAATTTAACCAATTAAAAAGTTTTTCTAAAATGGCTTAACTCAAGAATTAGTTTTTTTTAAGTAAACAAAAAAGTTGTTTTTCTAACATCGATTATGATAATTAACATGGCTTCATGGCCTTATGGGTGACTGTTCCGCGGATGGTAAGATAATTAACATGGGAAAAGCTTACCATGAATGATGTGAGAGCCATTGGTCCATGCTCACTGGACCAAGTAAAAAAAAAAAAAGAAAGTAAAAGCTATTTCTCTCTCTCCCCTCACCCCATTCCCCTCTCTCTCATCTCAATTTTGCACAAGCTCCTAATAGCTACCGGAGAAAGAAGCTCTCTTTCACCATCTCTTTCTCTTTCCATTGGCAAAAAGTTTCATCTTCTGGAAAGAGAAAGAAGTGAGAGAGAGCGGGGGGGAAATAAAGGAACCAATGACCATCTGAATTAGTCCAGTCTGAGAATTCAGAAAGAAGAAGGCGAGCACAGAGAGAAAGAGAGTGATGGGTGGGGTAACTTCGTCTATGGCGGCCAAGTTCGCCTTCTTCCCGCCGAACCCACCATCCTATAAGTTAGTCACAGACAACCTCACTGGCCTTCTGCTTCTCAGCCCGTTCCCTCACCGCGAGAACGTTGAAATTCTCAAGTTGCCCACACGTCGTGGGACGGAGATAGTCGCAGTCTACATTAGGCATCCTATGGCCACCTCTACTTTGCTCTACTCTCATGGTAACGCTGCCGATCTAGGCCAGATGTACGAGCTCTTTATGGAGCTGAGCATCCACTTGCGCGTCAATCTCATGGGGTACTCTGTTTCACTACTGTCTCTACTGCTTTCCCTTTGTGTCTGCATTTTCAACTTTTGGGCTTTATTCTCACTGTTATGTCAGTTTTTGTTTCTGGGTTTTCCAAATGTTGCTTTTTTTACTTCGTCCATCGGGGTTATTTGGCTTTTGGGTTTCGCTATGCGTAGAAAATCTCATTTACTTATTGGGGGAAATCATGGGCAATTTGGAATTTAAGAACCATACTCTGTATTTCTAAGCTGCGATTATTAGGTAAATTTTAAATGGGGTTTCTTTGGTTTGGTTTGTAATTCCAGTATGATATTCTTTATCATCAAGGGTTTAAACTAAAGGTATGAAATTTATGATCATTTAATATAATTCAGGGAGTTCTTCGTGAATGATTTGTTTGATTCATAGACAAAAAAAATGAGATTATTTTCGGGGTTTGTAATGGTGAGTTTTCTCTAAATTTCAAGCGTGCGATTCCATTGCATATATAGACAGCTGCCCACTTTGGTGTGTTTGTAACCGCTGTCACCTTTACCACTGGGGCCTGTTGATGTGTGAGTCTACAAATATGGTCGTTCAATCCATGACCTTAAAGCAACCTAAGCGGTAACTTACCAATGTCTAAGTTCAGTCAGCTTCCTCATTCCGGATAATATGGTGAAATTCGTCTAATTCATTTACTACCTTTTGTGGAGGAAATGATCTGGAGCTATGTATATTTTATCTGTACAGCATTGTGAACAAAATAATCTCAATTGTGCTCAACAAGAAGCATGAAGTTTATAACGGATGTTCATCTGACACTTAATTACTATGATTTTCTGTAGGTATGACTATTCTGGGTATGGCCAGTCATCGGGGAAGGTTTGTAAGAATATGAAATGATTTTTGTTGTCGTAAATATGTTGTGTCATGCATTAGTGTTAATTTTAGTAGAGCTAATAACATCAACTGAAGAAGATATTTTTCTTCAACTGTAGCCAAGTGAACAGAATACATATGCAGATATTGAGGCTGCATATAAATGTCTAGAAGAAAACTATGGTACAAAGCAGGATGATGTAATCCTTTATGGGCAATCTGTTGGCAGTGGCCCCACTTTGGATCTTGCAGCTAGATTGCCTCAATTGAGAGCTGTTGTTCTGCACAGTCCCATTCTTTCTGGCTTAAGGGTCATGTATCCAGTAAGGCGTTCTTACTGGTTTGACATATATAAGGTATGTAAGGTATCTCATTGATTTGATTTCTAATCAAATATTGCTAATTTACAAGCATGTGAATTCCTTAATCTAATCAGACATTTCTTTGTGTTCATGTGCAGAATATTGACAAAATTCCATCAGTTAATTGTCCAGTTCTCATAATTCATGTAAGTATGCTTTACAAGATAATTCTATACTATATACCTGCACCTGTAATTGAGTGTTGTATAGGCTTAGCTTGAGAATTAGGTGCATTCTTGCTACGTTAATTTTTTTTTTAATTAGTATCTTGTTTCTAGAAAATTTCATATGACCAGCGTTCTTGGGACCTTATGGTGTCTGCTTCTCATTCTTCTTTGTGGTCTGAAATGGTGCTCCATGCTGACATTAGTGAGATTTAGTGTGTATGCTTGCCATGCAGGAGGTGAAATATGTCTTCTAAGGAGTCTTCTCTTACATTATTTTTCATGCTTAAGTTATTTGCTAAACTGGCAACCATTTCATTATTGCTATTGTGAATAAATTACCTGCAATTTTCAGATTCTAATTGCTTCTTTGGCAAAAAGTGCATAAGCTGAGCTGAATACATGGATGCCGGTTTTAGATTAGGAAATGTGTCTCAAACATTTAGACTTGTCAGAGTGTTTGAAGTTCAAACTACTAGAGATCATTAGCTAACACAAATTTGCTAGCTATTAGTTTTTCTTTTCTTGCACTTTTTTATTTTTTACTTCTACCGGACACTTGAAGGATATATATATTGTGTAGAATATATTGAGTAGTATTGAGTAGAATATATTCAAAAATATTTACAAAATGATGAATGGGAAATTTTATATATTATGTAGGGAACTTCAGACGAGGTTGTAGACTGCTCCCATGGTAAGCAACTGTGGGAACTGTGTAAAGAGAAGTATGAACCACTGTGGCTGAAAGGGGGTAACCACTGTGACTTGGAGCTCTATCCTGAATATATCAGGCATCTGAAGAAGTTTATAGCGACTGTTGAGAAGTGTCCATCCCAACGATACAGTTTTAGAAGGAGCACAGAGCAGTTTGAACAGCCTCGAAAGAGTACAGATTTTTTTGAAGTTAATAGAAAGAGCACCGATCGCAGAGAAAAACCAAGGAAGAGTACAGACAGACCTGAAAAACTGAAAAACTTGCCTAATAATCCTGATAAGCTAGAGAAACTAAGGATTCCTTTTGATCACATGGAAAGGTCTCGGAGAAGTGTGGATTGCCATGACAAGTCTCGAAGAAGCATTGACTATCAATTGGAAAAAGCGCGCAAGAGTGTGGACCGGCTGGACAGAATAAGGACCGGATAATTCTTGTTATAATCAAATTAGATTCTTGGTACGGGTTGGTTTTCTGGTTTTTTCTTTTTCTTTTTTAAATCAATGGTCTACCGGTTGTGTAGTATGGTTTATGACTAATAGTCTAATATAATAACAATTGGCATTAAAGGAAGGTTTAAGGTTACAGTGGGATTCACTTTTCAATCAGATGGTCTGACTTCTCTTCCTCTCCCTACTGGTTGACAGCATTTTTAATCTTAACATGACTATTATTAATGATCATGGAGGATCACATCTTGATTTCTTAGTACCATCTTTTAATAAACATTAACTTTAAGTTTATTGACCTCTCAGTATTCGACTAAAATTACCTTCTTTATCCCTTCTTATTCTATTCATATATTGTACTAATTACCAATGAGTCAAAAGAAAGTTTTTTTTTCAAACTTCAGGAGACAATATTATTGGTTATGATAAAAAAAATTGAGGCTACTGATAATTGAATTCCGTTAGATGAAAAGCTCCGTGCTTCAGAAAGCTAATTAAGGCTATGCTAAGTACAGAAGGTGAAAAATAGACAGACGAGTGAAAATAAAGTGATCTGGAAATCTTAACTTTCACTCCTTGGGTCTCGGTAAAGACTCTGTACATTTATAATTTTCAATAATATAAATTACCCAAGCACGATCTTAAGGAGATACACTTCACTTAATATTTAAAGATCTTGTATTTAAATTTCAGTAGAACTGATATTACTTTTTTTTTTGAAACATCTAATGAAGGCATAAAATACTAAAGTAAGAAAATATGTCAAAAAATATTAAAGAACTTGAACTTAATGGAATGATATTTCAAATCAAATAATTTATTCTAGAATCGCAATTTTTAGAAGTTTTATATCTTCAACTGTGGATGCCTTTGCCCATTTTAGGTAAGTTTGCAATCAACAAGATATGGCAGTCATGTCTCTTTATATCAATCTTTTCCATGTCCCTTCACCCAAATTTCTCCAATCAAACACAGTCATTAGCTTAAACGGTCATCAATTAGACACTTTAACCTCTTCAGTTAACAGTTCAGACGTTCAGTTATATAGATTCTAAAGGCTGGTAAACATTATCAATAGAGAAATTTCAATATACTTCTTTATTGTATGTATGTTGCATGTATAACTTGCAGTACAAAAATATAATATGATACTTGGAAAAATAGTTAACTCCATGTTGGCGTGAGATTTTGCCAAGAAAAAGCAGTGCAGAGTCACCGACTCCTTCCATGGTTGATGCACAGTTAAAAGTTTATACTATTTGCATTTTCTTGCAAACTGTAAATGTTATTCATAGTAGTTATTTCTGCAGGAAAAATAATACTATGTTCCATAGCCTTGGATCAGGAGGACCTGGGTTTGTGCTCACTGTATTCAACTATGGCGGATGGTGGAAGGCGACCAGTGCTTATCTCATGCACGGTTGAGAAGAGGGGAAACAACTCTAGCCATCCACGATGCATTAGAACCTCATAAACCTCTCTTGCAGTTGAGACACCCTTAGTGCAACAAAATTAAATAAGGACGCCATAAATAATTACACCAGAGAATTTCTTTGTGCTTGGAAGAAATTTCCATATATATGAAAATTTAAACTGGCTTTCAGTTAATTGTTTGCTATAGTTAGTTTTCATGTATGTACCTGCAATTTCTGTCCCTGCAGCATCTCAGCTTCAAGCTCATCAAAAGACCTACAGAAAAGTCAGAAATTATTAATTCAATAAAGTTTCTTTTCTCACCCAAGAAATATGTGCCAAGGAGGAGAAACCAACCTCTTCCCCCCATTCTTTGCAAAAGCCTCAGCAACCTTCCTGTTTCTTCCACCCACTGCCACAAATGCTATGGTTTCAATTAAGGAAACCAAGATAAGCAATGAAAATCAGAGTGAAGTCAATTAGCTTGCTTACAGCATGTTGTGATAAGGTCTGCTACACCACAGCTCTCAAAAAAGGTGCTGTCCTTAACAGATGGAAACAACAGTTTGGAAAAGGCCTTCATTTCTCTCAGACCAAGTCGCATGATTGCAGCCTAAGCATATGTAGATAACCAAAATCAGAGAGAAAATAAGGAACTAGTTTTTTTTTTTTTCAAAACCTTCTGAACATGAAATCCTTGAAACTCTTACTTTTGTATTGTTTCCCATTTCCAAGCCATCAACAAAACCTGTCCCATATTTATTCTATTTCTTGGTCATTCACAAAAATTGAAAAGGGAGAAAACAAAGTGCAGGATACTATACTACAAACCTGCAGCTAAGGCCACAACATTTTTCAGAGTTCCACACAGTTCGACCCCTTCAACGTCCTGGACCTATTTATTCCATATAATACAAAGAAAAAAACATGTCTCAATATTTTATAAATGTAAAAGAACTCACGATCATTTGATATGATTTATAATGCATTATCTTAATTTAATGTTTCTTCGCTAGTTTGTTCTTCATCAATTTAAGGATTGTGTTGCACTCACAGCTGTAACAATGAAATAGGGAGTACTGAACAACTGAACCCATCTTTCTGCAACCTCTCTGTTCTGCCTGTATCCAACGGTTGCTTCACTAAATTTCTCTACAGCTATCTGTAAAAACAGTACTAATTATAAGTTTGGAACATCCCTAGATATTATGGTTAGCAAGAAATTGCAAAATTAACTCTAATTTCTGCTAACTACCTCATTTGCTATGTTGGCCCCCATTAAAACACAACAATTGATTCCAAGTTGGTGGGAGATGAGACTAGAGATCATGCATGGGCCTTCCATCTTGACCTCCATCCCTTTGACAAGGGAAATAGCCTCTGCATCTGTCTTTATTTTCCCACAAATCCTCTTGCATATTCCTTCCATGAATTGGTGTGGGGTCACAAAGACTAACATATTGGCATCCTTCACTGCATAATTACCCGACCAGAACAGCATACAATTTAACCAAAAAAACAACCTCAAAGTAAAAGTCAACAGTTGTAAATGTTAGTGGAACTTTATGTCCTTTTCTCTATTCAAAATTTGGTCCTATTTTGGTATTGCTTTGTAATATATAACTGAATAAGGAAGAAACTAATCAATACCTGCATTTTCAAGGTCTGGATCTGCAACTACATTTTTGCCAAGCTTAATTCCTGGAAGATATTTTACATTTTCCTTCCAAAAGAGAATGGAAATATTAGTTGGGGAAATATATTGGATACACAATAGGAATGAAGTCCATGTCTTGTCCTTACATTGGTTCGATTGATGACATCTGTGAGCTTCGCGCCACTCGGTAAAGTTTCCTCGTATACCCACATGCTCACGTTATCTGAATTAATAAAAAATGGAGATTCAAGATTCTACCAGAAAGCATGCCCGGAACAAAAAAGAATATAAATTAAATACTCGAGAAAAGTACCATGAAAGGAGGTGAGCCTGAGGGTATTGGAGGCAATAAGCTTAGCTGCAACACTGCCCCAATTGCCGCTACCAATAATGGTGACTTTCCGTCTGTGGGAAGCATTATCAGTGTCCAAGTTGTTGTGGGTCAGCGTTTCTCCCAGTTGTGGGGCTTGGGGATCCAGCTCTGGAGCCATGAAGAACAATAAGGAGAGAAATTAAGGAGGAACAATGGGTGGACAGAGAAATAGAGGGAGAGGAAGAGAGTGCATTAAAGGGAAGGAGAGTGCTCATTGGGGGCGGAGATGACATGCACGTTTCGTTAGAAACAAAGTATATCAAGTTAAATCTGGCGATCCCCTCTACGTTTACTACCCTTTGTCTCCGTCGAGGGTGGATAGGTACATCTTCTGTCCGCTTTGTGACAAATGCAAAATGCCATAAAAGTTTTCCACTTATCATGGGATTCGAGAAATGTATCCTGGGTGTCTCAAACTAAATTATTATATGGAGTTAATTATCTGTAATAATTCGAGCAAAGTGACTGATCAATGATTACAACTCTCAAATAATTCTATGTGTTGCTTACTAGTTAGGGAAAGAAACTGTGATTTACCATCAAACTCAAGCTCTGATTTCTTTTTTTTTTTTTCCAAAATTATATGGCTGATTCGTCGACTGGTTTTTGTTGAGCCAATCTGGTAAAGTTATCAACTCCATTGTCTCACTATCAATTATTGGTTCAACTTAAAATCAAAGTAAATTTCAAAAAGTAACGTCAGTATATAAATCACTATTAATAAATAGTTTGGTGTTACCTCATTTTTTACGACCTAAGATATTAGTCTTCTCAAAACTGATGAATCAAAATCAACATTATCTATTACAAGTAGGGGTGGAAGTAGGCTAGGCTAGGTTAGGCTTTAGCTAAAATAGGCCAGGCCTGCATGACAAAGTCATGGCCTGAGCCTCGCCTGTTAGCCTACTGTAGGGCAAAAAATAGGCCTGGCCTAGCCTGTTTACAAAATCATGTAAACCTGGCCTGGCCTATTGGCCTATTTAGGCCTGTTAAGAAAGAGGCCAAAAATAGGCCTTAGCCTACAAGGGCAAAAATAGGCCTTCTGAAAAATGAGAATGAGGGGAAAAATTAAAAATTTTAGGATTATGGATATTTTAGATTAAAAAAATATATTTTAAATATATAAAATTAAAAAATATAAAAATAGTATATTATATATATATATATATATATAAATAATATAGGCCGGCCTGTAGGCCTATAGGCTAGGCCTTTGATATAGGGGCCTGGCCTATTTAATTAAA
>JASKGM010010597.1:0-37759 GCA_034509205.1 Ceratonia siliqua
TAATTGCTCCATAGATCCTATATCTATCTATATGAAGAAGAAATCATGTAACGAGGGGGATTCTTATTTGTACAAATAGCTCAAGTGGTACCAGGATCTTTCTTGCGATCCCTAAAAGGAAAGGGGTTCGATTCCTGTAGAGCCGTCTTCATCGTGGGGACAAATCAACAATAGCAGAATTGCGGATGACCCAGTCCTCAACACTACAACTCAAGATAAATAACTCGAACAAGGACTAGGTAAACTCTATTCAAGAATGAAACGCGAACCAATGGCCACATGTCAACCGTTTATGTTTCATAATAGACCTCCAAATTCTCTTAGTTATAATTTATACGGCACTCATAATAGATATGGTATTTTGTTTATGTGGTTGAGTTATTTATTATAAATGAGACTATATTTTTCATTAAATTATTAATAATCCTATCACCTAGTTATAATATGAATACTTTATAGATATTACAAAAACACCCTCAGTATATATTGATTAATGTTTAGTTTCACATACGTAGCAATATTTGCTGCATGATTGATAGTTAGATTAGATGCATTCTAGATACACGTGGACATAATAATTGTGGAGAAAACTGCACAGCTATTAAGGCAATAATTGCCCCCACTGCAAATATTACTTATATAAAGTTATTACTAAATTGTCGTTAAAGTTGTTTAAAGTGCCCATGAGTTTATGAATATCATCAATACTGCAAACAGAGATGTCAAAGAGAAATTAGAGGAATGGAGGGGAAATTAAATTAAAGATATATACATTAAAAATATATATTCAGAGTCTAAAAAGTTTTTTTTTTATAATAATAACGTTTATGAACTAACATGATATATTTTGATTAACATTTATTTGGGCATGTAAGTTTAATGATTTCTAGTCATGTTATAATTAATTAATTAAATTAGCCTTATATTAAAAACCAAAAGTAGATGTGATTGAGTCTTGTTTTAGCACCAAATTCACATGCATGTATGTTCTTTGAAAAAATATATATTCTTTCCCCTCCAAAAGTCCTTTGGCATAAAGTGGGTCATTTATTATAAACTATAAAGTAATGATAATTATATATTATTTTTTTATATATTTTTCATACTTTAATTTTAATCGACATATTATAAAATAATGTAAGTATTTTTACTCTTTATTACAGGGGTCTTTCACCCTTTTCTATTTCAATATATAATATATGCATTTCCGAATTCTACTCTCAGGGATATCAACCTTAATTTTACAAACAATTTCAAGACTATTGAGGATTATTTGTTCTCCTTCATGGACTTTAATTAGATACTTTTGCATCTCTAGTGTTATTGGAATTAGTGTCCAATTCCATGGTTTGATTAATAGTAAATATATATAATTAAGGTAAAAAAAATGTTTGGTTCCAGAGCAGTGAGATGGTGACGAGAGGATGGGAAATGTTATCCACAACAAGTTGGTGCGCTTGGAGGGAATTGAAGCGCTGGGGCCGAAGCCAAACACAAAAGATGGGTATGGAAGATGACAGGCCACTCAGAATCTGGCTGCCACTTGCATGGCTGATCTCCATTGACGTCAAACCAGAAGTTTTTACTCATCATCACCTCCAATAATATATGGGTCCTAGCTAGTGAATCTCGTGAATCTCGTTCCCTTTCACAGTTTCATTTTAAAAGCTTTTTCTTCGTATTTTCAAACAGAATGCGACCATCCTTGTGGACCAAAACCACATATTGCAACCCCAACGACAACCAAACGTAAGAAATTTAATTTACTTAGTGCTTGGATTTAGGTCTTACCAAGAAACAACGACATGAAATCTCATCTGCCAAAACAAAACTCTTTTAATCATAAATGACCATTGCAACTAAACCTCAAATTCATTGATTTTAATGGGGTGATTATACTTCGAAGTTCAAACTATATAATTGAAGGGATCCGTTGGCATGTGTCCAACTCCAACCACAAGTTGATCTCCCACCTCGCATATAAGAAGAAAACTTGTTGATCAAAAGTAATAGGAAAGTGGCTTCAAAAATGCCATGGCCTCTTTAGTGAGTGATAGCAGGTTAGGTACGTGAGTGAATGCACAACCCCAAAAGCTTTCCACTAATAATTAAACGAACCAATGATATAGAATGACCAGTTGGTAGGGTCGAAATTGATGTGGTACCACGCTCAAATCTATCTCATATTGGTTTTTCCATAAAAAAAAAAAAGAAATACCTTTGATTTTCTTTTGTTCGATCCCCACTACACTGAGCTATATACATGACAGATTTTATATGGCATTAAACTTGCGAGGGAGAGATGGAAATAGACAGAGAGACAGATAGAGACATTAGAAAGGTGCTTGACGATTCTATTGAAATTTATCAAGATGATTTTATATAGAAATTAAATTGTGTACGTTGAAGCCAATTAATATATATAATTTACCTTTCTGATGTGATTAAAAACAGACTATTACGTTGAGGTTTTGAATGGTTGCTTACTACTCATCATTGTTGGAGTTTGGTTGAAGGCATTTAAAAAAAAAGCTTTTGAATTGACATTGTCAATTATTGTCCAGCATACTCATAAGAAAGGCTGAATGGCTGATAGGGATGACTCGTATATGACTTTCCTCTGGGGATCCATTTGCTTGCCGAACATCTTTTGCTTAGGTTATGTGTTTTGTAGTGTTGATATTGCCTTATCAAAAAGAAATTTCCTAAAAAGTTATGTTGACCTAATTCTACGAAATTGATCAAGTTTAGATTTGAAAGTGTAATGTAGCCAATGACAAATTAAAGCTAAACTCTTGCGAGAAACAGTTCCTATATTAAAGGTCAATAAGCTCGTCAGCTTTTGCTAGCTATTTGAAAGTAATCAAAAGGAATTTCAAATTAAAAATGCTTTTCATTATTTATTGCTATCTGTTTTTTTTTTAATAAGTCCTATATTTGCCTAGATATTATTGATAACCATACAATTTTTATCCCAAAATCAACTTCAGCACGAAGTGTTATAGAAATCAGGCATATTCTGCAAATATTGAGAAATGTTTATTTTATAAAAATATTTTTTTATAAAAGGTTATTTTAATTAATTAGCATGCAATAAAATGATATATAAGAGAGATAAAAAATTATAATAATTAGTTAAAAAACTATGAGTTTGTTTTAAATATTTTTGTGAAAAAAATATTCTTTAGAGAGGATATAGTTGCTTAATTAATCCTCAAAAACAGTAATCTATTTCAACTCAAACAATTTTTCTGCAGGGTAAAAAAAAAAAATATTGTCTACATCTCATGTATTTTGGCTGAATCGATTCATATCATATTTATTAATAAAGTAAAGACTGAAAGGGCCAATCAATGACGAGGACTCCTGACATTACTCATTATTTTACCTTTTACAGGCATGATTCTATAAAATAACTTGCATCTGACATTGATTAATTTTGAAATATATATATCATTATGTGAGGAATAAGCACAATCTAATTAGTTTGAAACTTTAATTTGTAATATCGTTATAATTATTTTAAACTTTCGATTAATTTAATAAAGAAAAAGAAATTTCTAACAGTGAGAATCGAGAGCAAATAGCAACGAAAATTGGCTGAGAATATATTTAATATATACTATTTATTTCGAAATTCATATAGTTTATAGAGGACATCGCAGCCATTCAAAACAAGTAGTAAATTAGTGGGCATTCGATTTATATAATATCTTCGATATTTCAAAGACATGTTTTTCCGATTAAACGCATTAATTATTATCTTCTTGCACGGTTTTCCATTCCCATCGAAACTAGTAAACTACTTCAACCATCATGAAGAAGAGGAGGATTAAGAGATTGCAATTTGAAAGAGAAGAAGATCAGACAATTAAGATCTGAAACTGAAATAGTTAAATACTCTCCCACTTTCAAACCCTCAAAATGCGAATTCTCTCTCGCATTTTGTTGGTATTCAGGTGCCTTTGGTCAAAGATCAAACCCACAATTGGAGTTCAAAAGCAGGGTTATTTCTTTCGAGAAAGTTCTCAGTCATATCACCTATCGAGCCTTATCGAACTCAGAAAGGATCAAACAAAAGGAAAGGAAAAATAATAATAATAATAAACTGAGAGGGGTTGGGTTCATGGGTTGGGTGCCTCACAATAAAGCACGTGAGGGAATGTGCGTACAGTACGAAACCATACATCATGGAAGTAGATGCCCTCCGGGAACTTCGTTTTCTAGCTAGCAAACGGGTTCTTCGTGCCCCTAGTTTATCCCTGTTTCTGCATTCAATCAATTTTTTTTTTTTGTTCACTAAAGCACAACTAGCCTACTACGCGTACTGAACTAAGTATATATGGATATTATATAGCTGTATAAAAATATTAAATGCTGTATGGGAATAATCCAACTATGTATATATAATATAAATAACCATTACATTACATCCAATGTCAATCCTTCTTGTCTCCCTCTTCCTCTATATCCTTCTTTCTATTTTCTCTGTATTATCTTTATCCAATATTCATCGATGGAACTTGAACCTTCCTTGCAGCCTTTCAGTGCCTTCTTTTGCCCTCTGATATTTTTTTTCACTATCATCATCATCATCATCTTGATTTTCTCTCTCTCACCTTCCTCTCCCAGAACAAATGTTTTCTGTAGCTGTGAAACTTGCCAGGCTTATCTCACTTCAAGCTGGTCCAAAAATTTCGATAATCTTTGCGATTGGTATGCTCACCTTCTTAAAAATTCGCCTAGTAAAACCATCCATATCCATATCCTTGGGAACACGATCACCGCGAACCCACATAACGTTGAGTACATGCTGAAAACAAAATTTGAGAATTACCCAAAAGGAAAACCCTTTTCCATGATCTTGGGTGACTTCCTAGGTCGAGGTATTTTCAACGTGGACGGTGAATTATGGAGGTTTCAGAAAAAGATGGCTAGCTTGGAGCTCAACAAGTACTCCGTAAGATCCTTTGCTTTTGAGATCGTCAACTATGAAATCCAACATCGACTTATCCCTCTTTTATTGTCAAAGCAAGATAGTGTTTTGGATTTACAAGATGTGTTTAGAAGATTCTCGTTCGATACCATTTGTAGATTCTCCTTCGGGTTGGACCCTATGTGCCTAGAGCTATCCTTACCCATGTCGGAGTTTGCTGTTTCCTTTGACTTGGCATCCAAATTATCAGCAGAGAGAGCCATGACGATGTCCCCTCTGATATGGAAGATCAAGAGGATGCTCAATTTAGGTGGCGAGAAGAGACTCAAAAAAGCTATTAGAATGATCAATATCTTAGCCAAAGAGGTGATCAGGCAGAAACGCAAAATGGGATTTTCTGCTCAAAAAGATTTGCTATCCCAGTTCATGACTAGCGTAAATGATGACGCATACTTGAGAGACATTGTTATAAGCTTCTTACTAGCTGGGCGTGACACTGTGGCTTCAGCCCTGACCAGTTTCTTTTGGCTATTGGCAAAACACCCAGAAGTAGAGTCAGCGGTGCGGCTTGAAGCAGACCAGGTAATTGGACCCAGAAAAGAGCTCACAAGCTTCGAACAGTTGCGGCAACTGCACTATTTACAAGCAGCAGCGTATGAAAGTATGAGGCTGTATCCCCCAATCCAATTTGATTCAAAATTTTGTTTAGATGACGATGTGTTACCAGATGGGACATCGGTGAAGAGTGGAACTAGGGTTACTTACCATCCATATGCGATGGGTCGGTTGGAGGAAATATGGGGTCCAGATTGTTTAGAATTCAAGCCGGAAAGGTGGTTGAAGGATGGGGTTTTTTACCCAGAAGATCCTTTTAAATACCCAGTTTTTCAAGCAGGCCTGAGGATCTGTTTGGGCAAACAAATGGCTCTGGTGGAGCTCAAAAGTGTGGCACTTTCATTGATTCGACGGTTCCACATCGAATTGGTGGCACCGAGTCACACCCCACGGTTCTCTCCTGGACTCACAGCCACTTTTAGCTGCGGCCTTCCCGTAATGGTACGTGAAATTGCTGCTTCATTTAGTTAGATTGGTCCATGTAGTTGAGATTGTTTGAAGCATGAGACTGCAACTAAAGTCATATAGCTTTATTTTTACGAGTGTTAGGAATTGAATGAAAAGAGACGCCATTGTTTTTCGTGCACCCGTGTGGGGTGCATTTGGTGATTGATGAGGAAAGTGACTGGGATGCAATTAATGGCCTATATTGCCACAGATCGTACAGGAATGTTTTGGTGTCGGTGGAAAAAAATTTAATATTCTTAAAATATATTTCTTTTGTTAAATTTGTGCTCTGTAATATTTTTTTTACATAACACAAATTTAGAAAGGAGAATACCATTCTTCTAAAAATACTTAAAAATAAGCTCGTGTCGTGTTGGTGGATTCTCTTATTTCTAAGTGAAAGGAGTACAAAATTTGTTGAGCTCTCTGTAGCTCTTGTTTTTTGACCGTGCATGTCTATAAATCGTTCGTGGATTCAACAGTTTATAATGCCCCACAGAAGTTGCAACTAAAAGTTACACATCGCAAGTCTCTGTTAAAAAAATAGATAGAGAATATATATGTACCAATATGCAGGTCTGTGACTGTAAGGAACTAATTATGACCCATGCATGTATCATATATACTTCAAATTTGGAAATTTGATTCTGCATTAAAATTATTGCACAGAATAGACAACTACTAATTTCTTAGACATGAAACAGACAAAACGGTAGTTTTGTTTTCTTTTTTAAGAACTATGTCGGTGTGATAGTAAAAGTAATGTTAGCTAGATGTCTATAGTAAAAAAATGAGTAAAATGAATTGCGTGCAATAATAGGATATAATATATATAGATACTAATATAGCTGTGGTATATTAAAATGTATTGTTGACGAAGTAATATTAATCCATTAATAATAATAACATTTTTTCGATTATTATAATTATTTGTCCTAATTATTGATGTCCTTTTTTTATTGGCATGAACTAGCAAATGTATCGAAATATTTCCTTGTTCTTTAAAATCAAGTATTTCTAAGGAAGACTCAATACAGTAACTTTTTTATTTAACCAAATGACATTTACAACGAGTATAAAAATCTTGATCTAATAATAACAAATGAACATATCATAATTCTAGTTAAATTAAATGATGAATACAAGCTCTACACATATTTAATTGATATCCATATTCTTAATTAATTAAGTGATTTAAATAATCAGAATGAAATCATAATTTCAATGTTAAAAGGGAATGAACCACTTGACCCGCCTTCACATGTGAGAACAAACAATAAATGAAAAATGAAAAGAAAAATTCACATACAAGAATATAAGATTTTAAATTATTTATTAAGAATGAAAATATAAAATGGAAAAATAAATTAGTTTATACATTTTATATATTTCTATTTTGCAAATAAATATTTTTGCTCATCGGTGTGCTAACAACAAAAAAATAGGTCATTTTAATTATTCTAATTAGCGTGTGTGCGTCTCAAATTTAAGTTTACGATATGATGTTGATATGGGTGGATGTTGAGAGAATGGGCTTTTGTTCATTGTATTATATACAATCGACAAAGTGGTGTATATATACGCACAAAAATGTATAGCTTGATAAGAGATATTATAATTTAATATTTTGATTAATTTAAACTCTTTGGGTGAATTATATCTCAAGTCTAAATTATTGTAAGGAACAATTTTTTATAAAAAACAAATTATAATTTATAAATTCATTTATATTTACCACTAATTTAGATAAATATAATTATTAGGAATGACTAAGAAAAAGGAAAATGTCAAATATTAAAGCTTTATTGTGTTTAGTATTTATGGTTGGACTTAAAAAATAGCCTGACATTAATCTCTACTTTTAAAAAAAAATTAGAGAGTTTTTTTATCTACTTATCTTTTTCTACATAATTCATTTCATTATAATTTTTTATTAATAAATAATATTTATAAATAAAAATTTGAATTTTAACATTAAAATAAATTATCAGTATACTACTTAAATTAATATTCTTTAACAAGTCATCTTACTAGGTTACCACCTACCCCCTTCAACGTTACTAGATCTTTCGTTTTTTTCTTTTTGTTGTTTTTTAATGTCGGATGGTTGGGTTGATTACAAGTTACAACTACCAAGGAGAGATACTGAAATCCATAAAGTGATCGACTCTACGACAGGTTATCACGTGTACAAGTGTACTTGATTTTCATAGATCATTTATTATTAATTTAATTTAATTTAATTTAATTTAATTATATTAGAATAATACTTTAAACAATTTACTTATTAATTTAAAAGTGTTTCATTTACTGTTTAAAATATAAAAACATTAAATATTAAAAAATTAATTTTGTGTTATTTATATTTTTGTGTGAAATTGTGATTCACTTTGAAATTGGAATGCCAGTTTGGTAGGTGCAACAAAATTATAGCGTCGATCCCGTGTGCGGTGTGCCCCCTCAGTGTCCCACGAGGCTTTGTGTTTGCAGTTGCACCACGTGCTCTGCACCTGCTTCTTTCTAAGGAATAAGGATAAGCGGCTACTTTGCATGTCGCATCTTTTATAAAATTAAATATAAATTAAGAATATTAGTTATATAAATTTGTGTATTAAAATATTTATAATTACATTTGTTTGTCATATATTTATTTTTTAATTTATCATTATTTATAATAATTATTCTATCTTTTTTATTTAAATTCAATGGTGATTTTAGTTTAAATTTTGCTTATACTAAAGAAATTAAAAATGTTATATGAATTTTAAACATAATAAGGGAGTAAGTTATTAACTAAATAAAGAGTACGTCATTATGATGGTGAAGGAATAAGTGGTAATACTATTTATAGGCTGTGCTTGTTGCGGTGAATGATGATGAAGACACAAGTATTTGAATAAAGTTATTGTGATGTCATGATTGTGACAATAATACTAATTGAAAATTCTCCCTCTTTTTTCTTTCACATAAACGTGACAATTAGGATTGTAACAAGACAAATATGCGCTGACGTGGGATTGAGACCATACATGGTTTAATATTTTTGTAGATTATTGCCATGTTCCTTTGTTCCCCATGCCCCTCCCCTCGCCTCCCCTCCCCTCCCCTCCCCATATATCTATGTGCAAATTAATTTAATTACATTTTAATTAATTTTTTTAATTTGGTTAAAAATAATTCATTTACACCGAAATTAGTATTATCAATATTATTGTATATATATAATTTAATTACGTACCTCATGGGTGTGCAAAATTATAATACTTCCTATAACACTATGCTGGTTTTTTTTAATCATAGAACCTTTTACTTAGGGTTGTGCAAACGGGTGAGTTAATCAGACAAATCGCCTAAACCGACCCAAACCAATAAAAAAATTTAACTTAACCAATAAAAAATTGGTTCGGTGTTAAGGGATAAACGGTTAATATTATTTTAACCGACGGTTTAACCGAACCGAACCGGTTTTTTAATAATATATTAATATAATTATTAATTATCTATATATAATATATAATTATATAATTATATCGAAAATTAAAATTACTAAAAACTGAAAAGTGAAGCCAAATTAGGGAAAAGGAAAACTAAAAACTGGAAAACTCAAAATCAAAAGTTCGAAAGTGAAAACCCCCCTTGCTTCTTCTGGCTTCTGCACTCTGCAGCTGTCGAAGGTGAAGACGTCGTCCATTGTCCATTGCCAAGGCTTACTTCCAGCCACCGTCAGTCGCCGTTGACGGGGAACTCACCTTCAACCTCTATCCAATCACTATCAGGTATGAAAAATGAATTTTAAGGTTCTTCTTTGTTGTTCTAAACTTTTAAATTATTTTTTCATCAAGTTAGCGTATCAAAATTTAAAGGTTTTAACAGTAACAGAGCATCATAAGCTTCTGTGTGAAGGAAAGACTGATCCTCTTCGACTTTCAGTGTGTGATTCACTCCAGGTACGAGTCCAACGAAACCCTAATTTCTCACTCATTATTTCATTGCAATTATATTGTGTCCTTATGTATGCATATACGTTGATGAGCGTGAAATCGGCTAATTTAGGGTTTCAAGTATGACATTTTCCTGATCCATTTAGACAAAGAGTACAAGATAATCCGAAACAATTGGGGGTGGAGCTGATCATTGACATAGGCATAGAGAGGTGCATAGGGATTTCAGGAGCAAGGTTTGGAATATGTCTGGTGGCCCTTATTATCGCCCCAAGCACTGGAAGCGCAACACCGCCATCGTAATGTTTGGCATCTTTCTCATCTATGTCCCCATCGCCATGAAATTTGCTGAGCTCGAGGTATGCCCCCTTCATTTCTCTCATTTTATTTTTGATGTGGGGTTAATTGTTTGACAATCTGTTTGCCTACGTTTCTTTCTTCCAGCGAAAATGAGAAATTTATTAGTTAACATTTTGGAACTGTGTAACTTAGTAATACCCAAGCAATTGAAACTAGGGTTGCTGAACATTTTCTGTGGAATTCAATATCTGAAAATTTTCCTGTGCATCATCTACTTGTAAATTTGTAATTATGTTATAGGAAACTATAGGTTGAGTGAGGTTTGCCCTGATAACAAGCCACAAGGTAAGGGGTGTAAAAACAACAATTTCAAGTTTTATGTTGTAGTTTCTTGATTTCTTAATGTGCATCAAGAAGGAAGATATGGGAAAATTAACAAGTGCATAACTTTTCCTGAAATGCTATATAGTAGATATAATTCATTTCATGACTGGGACGAGTGATATTCCTCCACTTTACATGCTTTATGCTGTTGTTGTGCACCTGGATACATTAAATGCATCTTTCTCCGGTCATTATGTTTCGTATGTGAAAGATCTGTAAGGCAATTGGTTTAGGATAGATGGTACTGAGGTAAATCTGTTTCCTTATTTGCACTATCTATTTGTAATTGGTTATTATGTGTAATTAACTCCTTTTTGTTTATGTTTAATTGCTTATTGCTTAACATTTTTATCCCTTTACTGTTTTTCTTTTCTTGTTCTTCTTTTCATCTTAGTTTAGAAAATGTGAGAGCTTGAGAGGTCATTATATTCTATAATCTATATCCTTATCTGATGTAGATTTTTTAATCGGTTAACAGAGTTAACCGAACCGTCTAAACCGTTCTTTAACAGTTCGGTTTGGTTCGGTTAATTCCAGATTTTTGCATATTAACCGAACCGAACTGAACCACCTTTATTTGCATGGTTAAGTTAATAGTTAGGCTCTTAACTGAATTTAACTGGACCGTGCACACCCCTACTTTTACTTGTTAGTATTTGAAAATAAATCATTTGTTGGCAAAATAAACCTTTTAATCATAAAACCTTTTACTTGTTATTAAATTATTAATTCGTTGGAAACCTGTCCTTTTTTATAATGTTGGCAGAGATTGTAAGTTTGTAACTTACAAATGAATCAATCTCATTTGTCCGTTAAGGATCCTTTACGAATATATAATTTTGATCTCAACTTTATGGAAAATAAAAAATGAATTCAATTATTATAGTGTTTCAATGTGATTCTGATTATTAAATTTAGACCCATTTGAACTTAGATCGCGCGGGGAGAATGTGCCATGTCTTAGGTCGGGTGAGGAATACATTTTATATTGGCAAATAGGATCAAATCTTAATGATACTACATTATTTATATAGTATTTAATAAATATAAATTATTAACGTATAAGAAAATTTATTATTTAATATTTATCAAGGTACTAAATTTTCAAATAGGATCATATCCTATTAATATCTTCTTCTTCTTTTTTGTCATTTATAAAAAAGTGATTATTATAATTAAATAATTATTTGTATAAATTATAAAAGATAAATAAATAAATAGTATATAATATAATTTATCCCATGGGATATGAAAGAATATTTGTTCTTGAATTTTAAATGAAATAAAATTAGTAATACATTGGAAATCACAGATCAAGTTTATTTTACTTGGTTTAAAATTTAATATAATTTGTATTTTATTAAATATTATACTAATAATGTGATAAAATGTATATATTTAAAAAGTTCTTAAGAAAATAAATAGTCTTATAATGTGTAGATAAATATTAGTTTTATAAATTATATAATTCTTACATCTCACAACGTTATTGTGTATTCTATTATGAGAGGATAAAATTTTATGTGATGTGATGAATATGATGATAAGGGATGGATAGAGGGGATGCAAGTAGGGCTCTCCCTTCTCCTCCAATTTTTTATTAATATATACTTTAAAATTTTTAAAAAAAATAACAAAATTAATGGAAGCTGTCAATTTTTTTGTTTGTTCTTCTCTTCATTTTTGATTGGAAGGACGGGGAGTGAGGCTATTGAAAATTTGAGAGTGGAATGGTTTGGTTTAAATGAATCAAACTGAACCTCTAACTAAATCAAACTATTGCTTTAACGGTTTGGTTTGTCATTTGGAATTTTCAAATTACGTTTCAAACTTAATCAAACTGACTAGTTAATTAATTATATATATATAATAATAATAAAATACATTAAAAAAATATAACTATATATGATAAATAAATTTATTATATATATAAATATATATAATAAAACATATATAATTAATTTATATATATGTATATAAATATATAGCCAAAACCAATCACTTACTTCAGTTTGATTTTTATTTTAAAATTTTAAATAATTAAATTGAATCAAATTATTTTTGTTTAATCGATTAGGTGCTCGTTTGATTCAAAACCAAACTAAATTGAACAATGCATACTCAAAATGAGTGTACATATTAAATAGTAATTACAAAAGTCAAATTCAATTAAATTTGTACATAATTTAATATACTAATTATTGTAAAAATCAATTAATTCCATTATAAGTGAGTTAATAGTTATTACAAATAGTTATATCCTATCTATTATTTAATTTTATTTATAAATATTTTGAATTAATTATGAATTTATAATTGATAGTTGTGATCCTATACACCCATTTAGTTTGAATTATAAATTTATCATTTGTAATGTGACTTGTAATCTCATTTTGTTTGAGTTGTAATTATGAATTTATTATTGTTGTTTATTATATTTTGTTACTTATTATACTTATATGTCAAATAATAATTATTAAATAATTACAAATAATATAATTAAGAGAATAATTTATAAAACATAATGAAAAAGTTTGTTATGGACTGCTGGACAATAATTTTGACTAAAACTCGTATTGGTACTTTCGGGCCCTTTAAATAATTTTTTTATCCACCCCTCATGATTATGTAAAGTAAAATAGAATAAACTTGTGAGTTTGTGAGAAAAAAAAACTTAAAGTATATATAACATTTATCTAATATGCATTAGTCTAATATTAATATTTCTAAAATGAATCATATGCCATATCATACTATTGTTTTCGGAGAGACAGGTTAAATGAACAAGAAAATATGTAAGCCAACTAAAAATGATTCATATTTTAATCTTAAAAGAAGGAAAGAGAATGATCAGAAACGTAAAAATATTTTGATTCATATTTCACACAGAGGCGAGAAAAGAATACTTAATTAAATCTGTTGAAGTTGGTTCAACTAGTAAACATCAAATTTGTTTATTTGAAAAGATTTAAATTTAATTTTTATTGTCACTAATCCTCTTTAATAAGTAATCTATAAATATTATTATAATCTATTACTGAAACTTATGGCATGCTCTCACATTAGTAATGAGATAATATACTCTCCCTAAACTTTTATGTACCAAAAAGAAAAAAATTAAATTAAACTTTCATTATTCAGTCATTATTTTTTTGCTAGATGACATTGTTGCCAAAACTCAAAATAGTGCAGAGTTAATGTAATTTCATCATCTATCATAATAAATTATGCAATTACTTAGTTATTGTAGAGTGTGTTTAGAATCTTAAAAATTATGAAATTCAATTTATCTACGAGTTAGTCTATCACTAGGTCTCTTTAATTTTGTTTTAATTAATAAGATTTTGGTAACATCTATTTATCATATATGAATGATTTTTAGTGTTATATAAGTATTATATATGTTCTATAAACATTTATATTTAATTGAAAAAAAATATCCCTTCTGAAATAAATTTGTTTCCCTGATATAAATTGAAATGAATATTAAAAACACTATGCAATAATTTAGTTGTGATTTTGCGTTCATTATTTTAATAAAAAATAAGTATTTGTATGCTCAATAATTGAAAAATAGAGAAGGATAACACATAAACATAAAATTTTCACGATAAATTAAAAATTATATAAATAGTTATATTAAAATGATCTACTCATTAGTTTTCATTTATGGATATGATTATTATACAATAACTATTCGTTACATTTTAGTATTTGAATTAATATAATTTTTTTTAACCTTGAAACATTCATTTTATTATTCCGGAAAGGGGACCGGGGTGGGAAAAATGGGACCCCTCTGCCTCATGTCTGGTTATCTAGACGACTAGACCTGCTTATGGGGTCCGGGGTGTTTTTTTTTTAGGTATTTTAAATAAAATTATTAAATTTTGAATGTAATTATATAAAAATAATTTTATTAAAAAAATATGTATTATATTTAGATATAAAAACATAATTTTTTTTATAACAATAAAATAATTAGAATTGTATAATATTTTTGATTAAAATATATTAATTTTTGATTAATTTTATTCTCATCTCACCGTCGTTTTCTTCCTTCCGAAGAGCCACGCCCCCTGAGCAACTCCGGCCAACCCACAGTCGCGCCACCACCGTCGTGAAGCTCAATGGTTGCACCACGAGGCTGGTGGCTAGTTTCCTGATTTACGAACTCTCAGCCGGTCAATTGATTAGGGGTCTAGAAACCCCAAATGGATTTAGCCCTTTCTGGAATAGGAGGATATGGAGAAGATTCAATCTTCCTCCCTCTTTCACAAGTCGAGCACCTGGTTGGCCCGACCATTCCTTTAGATTTGAGGAAGGCTTTGTTTGTTAAAGGAGAAAGACTAGTCTACTGTCGCTATATTTTTTTTAATATTAATTAATTATTATTTATATCATATAATTCTTTTAAATTTTTTTACTTATAAATAAATAATATTAAATAAATAATAAAAAATTTTAAAAAAAATTATATAACATAAATAATAATTAATTAATATTAATTAATGTTAAAAAAAATAAAGAGAAAAAACCTAAAAAATTAAAAAGCAATATCATTCTTTTTACCCTAAAGCCGCATGGTACGCTCCTTTGTTAAATCATTTGGGTTCCTGTGAGGGGAAAGCTTCGATGGAGATGGAGCCCATGATGAAGGGTCCTCCAGGACGAAGGATTTGGGAAATCGAGGTTTTATAATTTGTTATTCGTTTCTTGGGTGAATTAGAATTTTTAATTTTTACAAAAATAGTTTTGTCAAAATAAAATTTCTCTCCCTCTTACTGTTTTTTTTTAAAATGCTTTCAAGGAGGAAAAGTCCATCCAAACGGCGTCTCCATTATAATTTAAGAGACTGCGAGTAGATAAGGATAAAGCCTATTAACATTGTGATCCAAAAGGCCTGTACTCTGCCCGAGTAGCCCATCATCGTCTCCTATCTATCCAATAAGCGTGATCCAAGGGGTACCCATCCTCTCTCATCGTCCAAACACACCCCAGCCTCGCCGTCGTGCCGTGAACCACACCATTGAAGTCCTTGTCCCATTGTCGCCGGCAACGCCATTGTCAATCCACCAGCCACCAAAGTCAAAACCCCTCTGTGAAATAGAGGAAGCTACACAGCGGAGGCCAAATCTCCCTCAACGGTTTTGGATTTCCTTCCTTCCGATTCTTCAAGCCGCTGCACTATTGGCATCTTCCGAGCATAAATCCGTTCACAAACAGGTATTTTTTCACACCTAAATTGATCTGCCTGTTGGGGGTTTTGACTTTTGAGCTGGGTATTTGAGTTATTCCATGGGACAAAATTTTTTGTAGTAGTTTCAGACTTTCAGTGGAAATTGTACGTCTCTTGCTGGTATAGAATTGTTTCCTCTGCTCCAACAGAAACGGGTTTAGTCTGTGGAACTTATAGGAGCTAGTTCTACTGTGAAAGTATGTTTATACTTGCTTTCTGAGACTTTTAGGAGTTAGAATCGTCTGCACAATTTGACCATTCCACTTTATGGAGCATTTAGGAGTTGGATTTCAGCTTTTCATGAAAGTTGGCTCCATTGGTAAACTGAAGCTCCTTAGTATTATGTTCACTTCACAAGTTGGCTCCCACCCTCCAAAAGTTGGCTCCCACCCTCCAAAAGTTGGCTTTTATGAGTTCTAACTTGTGGTTTTTTCACATTTAGGTGCTTTAAGAATCTAATTCATTCTGTACAATAAGAAAAACTTTTTCTATATTGACCCAGTGAATATATCACAAATTATCATAACGATGAATGTAAATGAAAATCAGAACTTTTTTTCCCCTGAATTTTTGCTAACTTTGCTTCAACTCATTTGTTATCAAAACTGTTGAAATAAGAAATATTAGAAACCTGGGCTAACAGTACTTATATGATTTAGCATATGCATATAGAGTTTTTTAATATTATATTTATGTGCTGTTATGCCTATCAAAATTCCCAGTTCCTGGAAAGATTTTGTTTTGATTATGAGGAGATAGAAATAATGGCACTTGGCAATGTTTTGAGATTTTTAGGAATTGAGGTATTGACTTATAAAAAGTAATATACTTTTGATATATTTTTGGTCATTTATTATTTTCTTTCAATTGTTTAGTCTATTGAAGTTGAGATTTGTAATTCAATGTGATTCACTGATCCCAAATTGATTTGTGCATTTTTAACAAGAAGTAATAGTTTTCTTCCAATTTGAATGTATTTGAGATGTGATTAATTAAGGTGATGCATTTCAACTGTTTGATGAAATCCTTAAACAAATGATGCAATTCCTGTCATTAATAAACAAAGGGGATAGTATGTACTATGTAGTAGAGATGTTATTTCACAATAAATTAAAAATTATATAGATATCTTTATCTTAAAATGATTTACTCATTATTTTTCCAGTCCTGAATGTGATTATTATACAATAACATTGATTACTTTGAATTAAGATGTTACTTTTTTTTAAACTTTCAAATATTCTTTTTATTGTCCCGGGAAGGGGGCAAGGGTGGGGAAGATCAGACCCCTCTAAGGCTCTGCCTCATATTACCCGGCTCGGGTCATTTGAAGGAGGACTAATGTCTAATGCAATGGAAACCACTTGTAATTAGCTCTTAATATATTAATCTAAATTAACGTAATTAATCTTAGCAATTGTTTGCTTAACCCTTTAGCACTTGGCCCATCAGTTATGGCCAGTCAAGGGGTGTTTACTGTTTATTGCACCAGTTCAGTTAGACCATCAAACCCGACCCGAAGCCTTGGGACTGCTTTGGATTGAGTCAATGATTCATTTTAGGTTGAAAAATTTCAATCCAATTGCTGTGGGTTCCAGGAATTCAACCCGAATAGAACCAACCTGCAAAACCAAATTGAGTGGGTGTGTGATGTGTCTGCTGAGAGTTGATCTTGGTATCTCTCACAATCTGAACCCGAGCACCCTCTCTGTTACGTCGTCTCGCTCTAAGCCCGGTAAGCCCTTATTTCTGGCAATTTTTTTCCCAACCAATTGGAGTGAGATGCAAGATTTTTCTGCTATCCTGGGCAACCCTACACTCCCTTCGGAGCTCTTTACCGTTGTTGAGTATTTTGATGCCACCAAAGTAACTTTTGTTTTTCCCTTAGAAAAACAATTCTACATGAAATTTTCCAAAAAGCTAAATGTGTATCTGCTTTTCTGCAAGTCAGGGTAATGTGGTTTCATAAGTTATGGTCAAAGTATATACGTCTCTTTTCTGGGTAATCTGCCAAGTTGTCACGGCTTACTGGAATGGGTAAAAACGAAAGAAAATCTGAGGGAGAACAGATCGAGTATGGAGTGTGATATTGGGAAGAAAGTGTTTTAGTTTAGTTAACGAGGGATACACCAAGCCCTGTGCTTTAAATTGATGTGTTGTGGTATCAGCAAATGCCTGATTAGGTTGCATCTGGCTTGATGGGTCAGTAAATGATGCATGCCATAATTGGCTGGTGCTGGTCTTTCCTTTCCTCAAACCCACATCCCTCGCTTTACTGGTCCAGGTTTCATCTTAAAATCTTTTGCAAAGAAGATAAAGAAGCAGACGAGGTGACTAAGTAACGGTAATGGAAGAACCAAATGAGGAGCTTGCAGAGCCATCTATTGCCCAGCAATTTGGTTACAAAGGGAAGAAGTGCTTGAAGAGGAAAGCCCAAAGAACAGCGAAGAAGAAGGCTAACACAGTTGATATGCAGGCAGAGAATTCAGCAAGAATTTCAAATGATGGCGGTGATCCTAGAGTTAAGATTTCATTATTTGATTACTCAGTTGAAAATTTCTTCAAAGCCATGGATACAATTGCTAAGCTTTGTGGGGAAGAAGAGGATTCTAATGTGGAGCAGAGTGAGATTCAGAGACTTTATTCCTCTGTCACTTTCTTAAGGTGAATTATGCTTGTACTTTTTTTTTCCATTTATTTCTTGTTTCGGGATGTTGGCTGAGCATAGAAAAGCATCACGTGATACAAATATAATTTGTAGTTGCTGGTTCATTTATCTTGTCTACACATTCTTTTGCATGCTTTAATACTGTTTCAGTATGCTGCATTCTCAATATGTATTAATTCTAGTTATGCTTTGATTACTTTAGCATTTGGTAAATATCTATATGGAAGTTGTGAGGCAACCCAAGTTAGTATTCTTCCCTTTCTCTCACTCTCTTTTTAATTTTATCCTTTTCCTGGTCCTTCTCTAGCTGAACCATGATAGGGTTTGGCCCGAGCTGTTTTCAAACTTAATTTTTGTCATGTGATGTATTGAAGCATGTTTGCTAGCCTTTATCTTTACCTCTATCTATTTACTTTTTGTGTGTGACATTATACACACTGACTGATCAGAGCTTGATCAACTGGATTTCTGAAGTGTCATCTGGGTGATTTCTTAGACTAGGGAGAGCCTACCTTGGATTTACTAGTTCATCTGAACAATCTAGATAGTTGCACCCTGTTGGTGAAGCTTTTATTGTTGAGTTTGCTTATTGAGTAATTTATAATAAGTAGTAGCAGATTGCTTGCTAATTTGGCGGTAAACTGACTATAGTAGTATAGTTATGATTTGATGGAAGATATAGTGCGAAACTTTTATCATAACATTTCCTATAAAAAAAGACACTACAAGGAAGGGATATGTATCGTGTAACTTCCTCTGTATCATATGTGATGGACTGCACAATCTGTTATATTCTTAATTGCTCTTCTTTTTTTAACTATGTTGATCTGGTTATTTACATAGAATGTGAAACATATATGTACAGAGAATGGAGACATTTTAACTATGAACCAAGAAGCATTAGGTTTGCTTGTGGACTTGGAAGCCCTGAGGGACCTGAGGGAAAAGACGTCATCAGCAGTATAAAATTGCCTCAATTTTCATCTGCTGCCGCTCCTAAGGTACAAGCTATTCTTTACTGTCCCCTTCCTTTTTTGTTTCCTGGTCAAATGATAGTCTCATCAACATAAATTTCTTGACGACAATACATTTAAACTTAGATTGTCTACATGTGTTGTTCTTCTTCTATTGCAAAAAAAATATTAGCGTTCTTACTTTTTGGTTTTACATGATGTGCAGGAAAGGCAACTTGGGGATGTCAAATCTCAGGAATTGAGGTATGACTGAAATATTGACCATCTATGCTTTATTAGTCAATGGTGTTGCTACTCTGTTTTATATGACATGTTTTCGTTAATTGTATAGCATATTTATCTTTGGACTAGGTTAATTACAGTATTTAATCACAAGTCATCATCTAACTTAGCTAAATGCCTCAAGTCTTGTTGCAGCAAAGACTTTGTGTTGTATGTTGGAGGCCCTGTGTGGGCATTGGATTGGTGTCCTCGGATTCATGTAAAGCCTGATAGTTCAGTTAAATGTGAGGTACTTGCTTTCTTTCTTCCTTTAAAGCATGCAATTTAGCCTGGTTGTTAGTCTTTTTGTTGCTTTGATACTGATTTGTGAAGTCTTTGAACACATTTTAAATGGTGAATCTTGTCTATCTGATGGTTCTGATGTAGGACATGTTATGGATGATTGCTCATTTGAAGTTTCATGGTGGGATAAGGTTGCAAAGGGAGAAGTTAAGGGTTATTGGTTGTGGACAACTATTTTAGCACTCATGGTTTAACTAGGCTTTATAATTGTTTTGACAGCAAAGATTTAGCTGATTTTTGACAAAATAGCAGCAGAAGCTCTAGGTAGCAGGAATTTTAAAAAATCTCTTGATAGCTAGGGTTTAGGGCTTTTATGGATGAAAAGGCAATGATAGTAATTTGGGTATTAATGTTTTTATTCTATAGCAATGTGGGGTATGGTTTAGTGTGACAATAAAGAAGTATGCAAAGATTGGAGAGATGTTTAGGTGGCAGTTGCTAATGCTGCATGAATATTATCTTAAGAGAAGAAAGAAGAATTGGGAAAAGGATTCTTGGCTCACAAGCCTTCAAATATTTCTAAAATCTCATTAACTGAATCTAAGTCTCAGCTGTAATAAATCTGAAACTAGAGAGTAAAGATGATATATAAATTCAAAGGCACGATTAACTAATTCTATGTAATTTGTTTTTCCAAGCGATTGATGCTCTTAAGCAATTTCTATCATGGGAAGATAAAATTGATGGTATTTGAACCCAAGTGTCTAGGGAAATGCACAGTTTTGGAGGAGTAATGGTAAATCTTTTTAAGCAACATAAATAAAGTTAATGAGATGAAAATATAAAATATTGCAGATTTTTTGCTTTCCTTCATTTTGACATCCCTATCTGTTCTAAGTTCTAACCCTATTCAGTGCATTCAAACTGAGTTATCTTCTGAAAATACAAGTTATTGATGTTCCAAAATTTCTTTGGTCTTTAATGAAACGGGATATGCATTTAATGAATTGGAACATGCATACTGCTTTATTTTGCATGATCGTCTCTCTCATTCTCACATATGCTAATGATAGGTTGTCCTATTGCTGAAGTATTTTAAAGTGATGGGTTGCATTGTTATATTATACCTACTTCATATACATATCTTGAATAATTAAAAGGCAGCTTTGTCTTCAGTCTGCTCTTATATTAGATGTGGTGAAATTATACACTAAGCTTTACTTTTACAGACACTCTTTTATCAAAAACAAAAAGCTTTGCTTTTCAGACAGAGTTTATTGAAAAACATATGGACTTTTTCTTTTGTGAAAGCTTATAAATGAGACGACTTTCTTTCTGATTAATGTTTTAGTTTCTTGCTGTTGCTTGTCATCCGCCTGGAGCTTCTTATCACAAGATGGGTGCACCACTTACTGGCAGAGGTGTCATACAAATATGGTGCCTCTTAAGTGTCAGTGAAAACAATGAAGAAGTGTGTCTTCCCACAGATAAGAGAAAAAGAGGGCCTAAAATTGATGGAGCCAGAAATGACAAATCAACACAAGTAAAGAGGCCTAGAGGAAGACCAAGAAAGAATTCAACAGAAGTGGCAGTGGTTGATACGAAATGTGAGACCCATTCTGTGCAAGCTCTTGCTGTTCAAATTTTAGAAAATTCTGATGATTTTCTTGAGCCAGATGGAGTAGCAGAAAACAATGAAGATGTATCTCCTGCTACAGAGAATAGAAAAAGAGGACCTCAAAAAAATGGAGCCACAAATGACAAATCAACACAAACGAAGAAGCCCAGAGGAAGACCTAGAAAGAATTCAAAAGAAGTAGCAGTGGGTGATCCAAACTGTGAGAACCAATATGTGCAAGCTCTTGCTGTTCAGTTTCCAGAAGATTCAGCTGAATTTCATTCTGCAGATGGGGTTTCTGGCAATTGTAAAGAATATGCTCTGCAACAAGATTCTGGTATAAAGCAAAAGCGTTCCAAGAAAGCTGCATCTGTATCCAACCCTAAGACAAAAATTCCTGTTCAAAGGAGTAGGTTGAAAAGTAATTGTAGGGAAGGGAAATATAACCATGATAGAAGTCCACCACTGTTGACACAGGGTGAGGATGATGCAAATTGTCGACCTCATTATAGCTCTGAATTGGGTCCTGTCACTGCTAATTGTTCTATTCCAGAAGATGTTACTTTACCAAGAATTGTGTCATGCCTAGCACATAATGGAAAGGTAGCATGGGATGTGAAATGGCGACCTCCTAACATGTCTGATTCCATATGTAAGCACAGAATGGGCTATCTTGCTGTCTTGTTGGGCAGTGGATCACTGGAAGTGTAAGATTTCTGCTTAAGATATCTGAGCTGAATGCTGATGACATATTTTGCGTCATTCTGCTTTTGATATTGGTGTTCTTCCTGATATTTGTGCAATTTATCTTTTTATCACTTGAATGAGGCATCCTTGTTTTTTTTTTGTTCTTGGGGTGTCCAACCACAACAACCATGGTATTGGTACAGGTGTAATATGGATATATGTTGGTACTGACTATAATCTTTAGATGATTTGAGATATTTGGAATTTTGTTGTCAAAGAAAATACAGTTCTGAACATTATAGTCTTATACTGTGTAAGAAAAAGCTCTGATGAAAAGTCATATGAAACAATGGATAATTAGTTAAAGAGAGAATCAGGATTGTCAGTTGTAAAATTTTTAATGAAATGTGGTGTAACCTATGAGGCATATGCTTTTTGCATGTTTGTGGTGTTTGTGGATGGAACAAAAGGCTAGAGTATTTAATCAGACCTTTCTTTCTTCTCACCTTCCATGGGATGGTATCTTTTTGCCTTTTTTGTGGTTTTCAGCTCATGATTTTTCCAGGGAGGATTCTCTTCTGGATTTGTGGAGGACTAGAAGGCTCTGTTGAGCTAATGTTTTCTTCGTTTGTTTCATTTTGTATACTTTTTTGGTTGTTCTGTTATGATTTCTTCTTCTCGCAAATAAATGATGAGAGATTTATATAACTCATGAAAGCAGGCTGAATGGAACAAGAGACTAATGGGTATGCATTATGGGTTTCTACTCATTTGAGTTAAACATGTTTTCCTTCTAAGGAGAATGTTGTTCTTTATGTTTCTGAGATGGCCACTCACTATTTTTCTTAATAATTTCTTGAGTTGTTCCAAATGATACTTTCAAACTTATCACAAATGACACTATTGGCTGTGAGTGTGAGGATAATAAATGATTGTTTTCTAAAGTATTTTTATTAATTTGTACTAGAGTTTAAAATGTTTCAAGATAATACAAATTACAAACAGTGAAAATTGTTCCTTCAGACAGATGAGTTGACTGGTTATTCTCAACAAATGCAAGTTCTGTCTATCAAATATCAGTGGTTTGAGGAACAATGTGACTTAACCTTACAGTCAATGGATTTATCTTGTCAACTCTGTTTATTGGATGCAAAAAGGTGGCATATTTTGTCGTTAACCCCTCATTCTTCTTATCATTTGCAGTTGGGATGTTCCGCTTCCTCGTGCACTGAGAGCAATTTATATGCATAGAGAGGACACCGATCCACGTTTTATAAAATTGGAGCCCATATTTAAATGCTCAATGTTGAAGCGCGGTGGCTTACAAAGGTTTGCTTACTCCTTCCTTCTCTTTAGGGCTGTCATTAAACCAATGTACTTGTTGAACAACCCATGAACAAATTTAAACTCGTTTATCTTTCTTTTAAATTTAACTAGACGTATTTGAAGTGAACGTTTTCTAAACCTGATTAACAAATAAAACAAGTTTAATCATATGATACTTAAACATTTAATGTTCACAAATAACTCTTTTATGTATATATAGACACACGGACACCCTAAAATAGGATACTTTATTAATATTGAAAGTTCTACATAATAGGGGTAAAAGTCTGTTTCACCAAAAAAAAAAAGTAGAAGTATGTTTGATAGTTAAGAATACTACTTAATATCACATGTACAAATATTCAATAAATATGTTTCAAAAAATATATTTTTTTAACTAGGATTAATTTATACATGTCAGTTATACCAAATAATTATTTTTTTATATAGTTATATATCTGCAAATAATGATGTTGTATATTATTTTGAAGTGCCACCAAAAGAAATGGTATTGAGCTTTTTTAGCATAGGAAGTGAAATTTATGTCATTTTTATCTGGCTATATTAATTTTTTTTGGATAGAACTTGCTGTTTAAGATTTCTCAGCTCTGCTTAAAAGCTGGAATCACTAGAATAAGATGGTTCAATGGATTAATGCTATTGATTTGTTGGCTTCTGCTGGTTAAATTCATGCAGCTGCAAAATGTTATTGAACCTTGATGATGCTAGTAAATTCATCAGTTTATTTTTTTGGGTCTCATTTTGTGGTTATATATACTCCATTGCTTTGTCTCACAGCATCCCGCTGACTGTGGAGTGGTCTGTTTCGCCTCCTCATGATTATTTACTTGCTGGCTGCCATGATGGAACGGTATTATATATTTACATTGACTACATGTTCTTCATTTCTTTGTGCTTCACTTTTCCTTGGTTGATATAAATGTCCATCTTGCTTTAATAATTGGAAAATATATTTGTCCTTGAAGTTTTATTATTATGTAAGAGGGAAATAGTCTGGATTTTTTTACAATAATTATTCTGAGTCTTCTCATCTTGCTGGTATAATTGTATATTTATAATTTATATTTGTTTCTCAGCATCATCGTTCAGTGAAAAGAATATAAGTAACTTGTCATCTGAAGGTTGCTTTTGATAATATATATCGCAACTAATGTAACTTAGTTATATTTAGGTTGCTTTATGGAAATTCTCAACAAATGCTTCATCTAAATGTGATGGTAATATATCTGTCACTTTTTTTTCCTGTTTAACTTTTTTACCCTTGATTTCGTTTGTTCAGATGGGTACTGTGATGAGAAATAAATTTATTAGATAAACTTCCTTGTTGATTGACTCATTGGTTCCTCTGCAGATACAAAGCCTTTACTTTGTTTTGGCGGGGATACAGTTCCCATTAGAGCAGTTGCATGGGCTCCATTTGAAGGGTTAGTGATGATTGAACCTTTTTAGCCAAGGCGCCTTAATTAATTGCATTTGATATATTTAACTACTGCATAGCTTTATAGAGGTTCGGGAGAAATAAAATTTGTGTAGATTAAAATTTCTTCTTTTTTCCAATATTTTTCTTCTATCTCTTTTTTTGTACCAAATAGAAATGACTAAGATATAATCCAGTTGTAATCTATTCATCTAATCTCCCATATGAAGTTATGAAATTTACTCCGGACAAATGTGTACTTCTGAAATCACTGTGGAGGTTTATTTGTTCCTTTTGGTTTAAATTTGTTCAGAGATTATCTTTTCTTATTCATGTAAGTGTCTTTTTTTTTGGAAATCAGACTCTTCCTTATAAAAAAATAGTAAAAATAGCATCTTCTGTCAAACTGATGATCTCTTTGTGTGGACATGGTTTGCTAGGCTGTAATTTGTATGGTCCAACACATGCCCCCCCCCCCCCCCTTTTTTCATAAAGATTACTCAAATAAACAAGTCTATTACACTGGCATAAAAGCCAGACATCAGAAGTCGTCTGTATGTGCATCCTTTGTCCATATTTTACCATTACAATGTTGAAAAGGATATCTGTTTTTGTTATAATTTTTCAGTTATCCCGAGAATTCAAATATAATATTAACTGCTGGACATGAGGGCCTTAAGTTTTGGGACCTGCGGTAAGTTTGATTTCTTGTATTTATTTACTTCCTTATCTATTTTCTTCCTTTTCAACTAAAATCTTGAAATGATTGTTTCTTAGAATATTATTTTTGTACTGAAACTTAAATTAAATTTGTCTAATAATGTTGCAATTGTATTATGTATCACATTTACCTATTCAATGTCATTGGCCCTAGAAGCATTCTACTAAAAAGCAAAAGATGGCATTGGCAGCATAGGTGGCAACATTCTATCTTGAAAAGGAAAGTAAATTGAATTGTTTTGTAGAAATGGCATTCCTTTTCAAATTTTCTAAGTTAAGATGTATAAAAGTTTTATAATTAAATTGATTGGGGATAGAATTGTCAGTTTTTCACAATAATGCATGTCATTTAAGTATCTAATATTGTCTGGGAGCAAGAACATCAAAAAAATTGGTTCTAACATAACGACTGTTTCTCATTGTAGCATCATTGTGAATTAAAACTAATGGTGCTAATAATGTTATGCTGTGCTGTTGCACAACATAGAAGTGCTTTTATTTACTGAAAAGAGCTTTCTAGTAGATAAATGGTGTTTGTCCAGTGACTAAAATTGTATTTATGTGGCATTAGAATTTATTTGTTTTCTGCAGAAGAGTAGTTTTCTGGAGTTTCTACTTTACAGTAGAAAGTAGAAACAGAAACTAGCCAAATTGTTTTTTGCCCTTAGCAGAAATTTCACACAAGGCCAAATGGGTATGTAGTAAGTGGTGTAATTGTTATCCTTGCTTGAAAATTTTGAATCCTACCTTCCTAGCTTTTGACTCAAATTTTAAAGCTGCTTATTACAGTATGTTAATGTTATTACTTCTCTCCAACAAGCTGACTCTGAGCATGTGAATGTGACTTGCATTTCACAAAGATAGAGGATACATCTGTCTCAATCTTGCATCCCCGGGAATTTGACCTAACTTTACTTGTATTCATGAAGTGGGCATTGCATAAATTTAACTATAGATAGAGGCAGTGATGCATTATAGTCAGTGTGTGCATGTATCGTTAGTTTTGCTGTTTCCTTTAGTATAAATGACAAATCTTGACATCTCATCGTTTCCAAGAGATTGATTACCTTTAGCCTTAGGGTTTATGAAACTTGTTTATCATGGTAATTTCTGTGGCATTCAAGATATTTGACTGTTTGTAGTGATCCATTTCGACCTTTGAGGAAGCTCCATCCTGTGCCAAGGATTATATATAGTCTGGATTGGCTGTCAAACCCAAGGTAGTGCAATATTTTAACTGCATGAAATGCTATGCACTCTCATTTTTGTATGATCTCAGAACTATTTTTTTATATGCTTGTAGTTGCATCATTATGTCCTTTGAAGATGGAACGATGAGAACTCTTAGCTTGGTGAAGGCTGCAAATGACCTCCCTGTCAGTGGAAAAAAATATAGTGGAAAAAAACAACCTGGATTGCATGGTTACACTTGTTCATCCTTTGCCATATGGAGTGTTCAAGTCTCACGAATAACAGGTACTTGTTGGTATGCACTATATTTGTGACTTTATCAGTAGCTCATCAGCAAAAATTTCATCCTAGAGAATATCATGCACTAGTAATCTACCCAATTTAAAAAGAATATCAGTGAAAGATTTTTATTACAAAGTAATTCCCTCTTTGTCAGCAAATAATTCAACCACTTATTATTACAGCTACGTTTTGTGAATATTATAGTGAGTCACTGAAACGAAGCACCACAATTATTGATTATCAATTAAATGATGGATTCGAATTTTTATGTTAGGCATGGTTGCATATTGCAGTGCGGATGGTACTGTCCTTCGTTTTCAGGTAAGCTAAACATGTTGCTGGAGATTTCACTTGTAATTACCACCATCACCTCTTTTTTTTTTTTTAATCAGGTTATGCTCGCTCTTGTACAAATTTTTCTAGTGTGTCTATCAGCCAATCTTGCCTAAATTGTTTAGTACTGGATTAGCAAGGCATGTTGCTTGCGTGACCTCCTTTATGGACCTGACGGCCCAATTTTTATGGCAAATTTATCGAAATAGAGGCCTTATTGTAGACTTGTATCTTGTATTTGGCTTGATCATTGGGCGAGTGTAAGACCTATTATTAGAAAGGTTTAGATAATGTGGCCTATAACCATTTTCTCTAACCAAGATAAAACCTAATCCTTGTACTATTTTAGCTTAAAAAAAAGGCCTTTAACCCTGAATATGCTATATTAATTTTTACATGACTTTAATAATTAAGAAAATGTATATAACTATATTTTTGGATAAAAGAAATATTATTAGAGTAGAAAGAAATGTTACAAAATAGTGGGGGATAAAATATCTCCTTAGCAACAATGCAAAGAAGAAACAGTAAAAAGACAAGCCAGATATCAAAACAATAAGGATCTCTCTTTAAATACCTCTCATGGGAACTTTTTTGAAGAGATAATAGGCCAAACGCCAAAAAGAAGCCATAAAAGTGATCCTGTCCCAAATCAGATCTAAGGGCTGAAAAAAATATTTGAAGAGACGAGCATTTTGCTCAAACCTAGTACACCAAAAAGGAGCATAGATAGTATGACGCCATAACAACTTTTCCTCCTTAGTGCTACCAAAGCCTCTGAAGCTATTTAAAAGGGATTGTGTATGATGGTTATATGGCCAATTGGCAGCCCTCCTGTTCTCTCAATATTGTGAGACTTAGGTTATTCATCTTATTCAAAAAGAGTTGGAGAGTACCTCAATTTAGTATATCATGGAAAATAATATGGTACACTACTATAGCAATTACTCATAGAATGGAACACACACCTTTTCAGTCATATAATATGTGAATGATTAATGGCAAGGACTAAGCCTCCACTCCAAAAGATATTTCTACTTACACCAATCTATGCTTACAACTGTATAGGTATCTGAATACAACAGGAATAACTTCCTTTTAAAATCATAGTATTGATTATTTGATTTGTACTTTGTTTATGCTTTATTTGCAGAAAGAGTTTCACAAGCACATTCTGATTTTATTTTTCATGCATGCGTTCCAATATGCAGTAAATATAGTTCCGGTTTTCTAAGCTCTTTAGTGCTGCAGGGCCTGTGCTCTGAATCAATGCGCTGATGATGACAACTATAATTATTAGGCTTAATACATTTTTGGCCCCTCAAGTTTAATAATATTTTGATTTTGGTTCATTTATTTTCTATTGCAACTCTGTTGTCCTTATGATTTTCAATTTTAGGCAGACTAGGTCCCTGTTAGTTTGCCACCAAAATGGCAATGTTGCTGATGTGGAATGGTGCCACAAGCCACATCATTTTCACGTCAGCAAAGTTAGTGCCACATAATAAAGAAGAGAGCCATGTTGGCTAAGACATTGACGTGTCAGCCAACTGTACTGATGTGACAATCTTAGTTGACGTAGAGATCTTGTGGCACATAGAGGGAATTAATTTGCATCAACTTAGAATCTGTGAGCAATATTGTTGATATTGAAATTAAGGGACCAAAATTAAATTTTTGCTTTTTTTTTTTTTTCCATTTCTGTTCTTTTTGCTGTCATGTATTCAGCTTACCACTAAAGCAGTGGAGACAGATCATACACGCAATCGAGTCCCACACCTTTTCTGTGGATCACTAACTGAGGAGGAATCGACTCTCACTATCAATACTTCAGTATCAAACGCTCCTCTCCCGTTGAAGAAGTCATTTGACAGGGCTCGGCATACTGCAACATCTTTCCGGGATATTGTACTTGAGTCAAATGTAGGCAAAAGTGCTAATAATCAGATTACAAAAGATTCTAATCCTGATTCTCGAGCTTTAGGTAAGCCTGGCAAATCATCATGCAATAACAATACAAATATGATTAGCTGGTATAGCTTCTCTGAGAATATTTATTGAATTGTCAATCTGTTCCAGCCATCTGCGATGGCAACGATTTGGGTTTGGAATCTGCATCTGAGGAAGCATTGCCTTCTGTGAAGAAGATGCCCAAAAAACCAAAATCGGGTGGTAGCAACAAGAAAAAACCAGTTGGTAGCCAAGCTATAGGGTACAGAGATGATGAGACGGCAGGTACTCTTGAAGGTGATAATGAAACGTTGAACATTGGAAGTGTACCTGAAGCTTTTCCTCCCAAAATGGTAGCATTGCATAGAGTGAGATGGAACATGAACAAGGGTAGTGAGAGATGGTTGTGCTACGGAGGAGCTGGTGGAATTGTACGTTGTCAGGAGATTGTTTTATGTGATATTGACAAGAAATGGGCCAGCAAGAGATGACAAATATTATCAACTTAAATTTGGTATTATAATTGCCTTAATGCGCATATAGTTGTACATTTTGCTTATTTATTTATTTCTTTTGGGGACGATGAGTTTGGTTATTGATAGGCTACTTCTGTTGCGTTAATACTCTTGACTTAGAAGGCCACCTCTTTCGAAAATATCATATTATAGGTGCTGTAAAGAAAATAATATAATATTTAAATCACATTTAGTACAAATGTAACTAACATTATAGAAGTTATATTTAGATTTTATAAACAGTTTGTATATAAACTTATAGATGTTGAAAATCCTTTTAAGTAGATAATATAACTGACGACTACAATAAATTTGAAAAACAAAAGTATATGTGATTTGTGCTTTAATAAAATCTAATGTACAGATTTATAATTTTTACTCCGAAATGAAACATAATTAAAAGAGTCAAAAGCTTCTAGATTCCCAATATATACGGGATCCCCACGTGAGCTATCGCTGTTCCAAGAAGCATATATTCGGAGTTTTCTTAGGAGATTACGAATGACAGGGACGTCCATCTGACAAACTTGTTAGGGAATCCTTTCTGTATTTGCCCCCATTACTTTTGAGTTATTTTTGCATAAGCCGTGTGTGTTTACTGTATCATCCATTTACTCGAGACAAAATATGTAAAAGAATAAAGCATACATGATTAGGAGAATTTTGTTATATTAGAATTCAAAAAAATACATTATTACTTTTGTATTTTAAATCTATAAATACGTGATGGATATAGTTTATACAAAAAATAAAAAAAATTTATTTCTTTGGCAACGTGGATAAGTGTTTGGCTTTTCCCCGTGATTAAATTCAGGTACTATAATAAGGGTAATCGTGGACGCTATTGCTAATAAAACATAGTTTAAATGATATAATTTTTAACATAAAGTGTTAAGATAATTTAAAGTTAAAGATTTAAACCTTCATTGGCTTTCAATTTTTGTTGTTTTACAACATGCATGATTTTAAGTTTATTTAACATATTCTTTTACGAGTAGCGAGAATACATATTCAAAAGGGTGTAAAAGGTTGTGATGAGAAACTATATTCGTAAGTCTAAGATAGAAAAATGTTATCGGTATATTTTTTTTTGCTGTTACACTTCTCTTATATTTTTATTAATTTTAATTATTAATATATTATAAAATAATAAATTATAGATAATAATAAAATAATAAATATAAGATAAAGTATAAAATTAATATAAAAAAGTATATAAATAATATTACTCACTGATATTGCTGCGTGGCAGTTGACAGTTGGTGTATTATATGAGTGTGAGTGTTTAAGCAAGTCTCTTGCTTGGTTCGCTGCTTATGAACTGTGAACACTCCTTTGAAGGCAGCTTGCTGGTTGTGATGACTTGACTGAAAGATCCAAAATACAAGCCACCAAACTCTCTCTTTCTTAGACCGCGTTACACTGCTATTTTGCTCCTCAGTCAAATCTTAATGTCTTTTTCTTTCACATCTCTCCGTAATCTGCAGCCAGATATATGCTAACAATACATTACAATTACAAGTCAAGAATCTCTAATTTCCTCTTCATCTATTCATACCAACAAACATATTTTTTTCTTATTAGGGAATGAGCAATGCAACGAAGATGTTAAGGAATTTGCTACGACTGTTTTTCTGTCTCTATTTTTTTCCATTACTGATCCAAGGATCGAACCAGCATGAAAGAAAGGTATTCACTTACCCAACTCGCCTTATTTTGAATTACAGCTGGTGACTAGTGTCAGTGAAGAAACTCCTTGATATATATAGAACTAGTCGATGCTTCTTCTTCTTCTTCCTTTTCTTTCTTTCTTTCTTTCTTTCTCTTATCTCTGAAGCCCGTATATGAATATCTAATGGTGATTGATGAACAACTAAATATGAAATTTGTGATATAAAACAGCCGTACGTTGTATACATGGGAGAACTGCCAGAGGCTTTAAGTAGAACCTATGCAGCAGAAGACCACCACCACAATTTGCTGGTGGCAGCTATTGGAAAGTAATAATATCAATTTCTCAACCATAAATGCATTTCGTCCTTTTAATCCTAGCCAGCAGGTCTTGCTTAATATATTATATAACTAAACAACATTTCTGAATGATCAATGGCTCTTTCTTTCTTTTTCCCTTACCTTGTACAGCAAGCTGTTAGCCAGAGAATCCAAAATACATAGCTATGGAAAGAGCTTCAACGGATTCGTAGCGCGACTTTTGCCACATGAAGCAGAGAGACTGCTAGGTACTGCTACATAAATACTAGGAAATATCTTCAGAAGATCACAACTTTTTGGTTTTAATTGGATTATATATAATGATTTTCCAGTTTGGTATTTATGCAGAGGAGAAGAGCGTGGTATCTGTGTTTCCGAACACACGGCGCAAACTACACACAACAAGGTCATGGGATTTTCTGGGAATGCCCCTCACAGTGAAGAGACACGCCGACGTAGAAAGCAATATCATTGTGGGTGTGATGGATACAGGTACACATAATTTATTTGTCAAATAAATTAAAATGGATTTCTATTCTTGGTTTATTTCATAATTTAGATTTTTGTTTAACTTGTAACAGGAATTTGGATGGATTGCCCCAGTTTCAATGATAAAGGGTTTCGACCTCCTCCACGCAGATGGAAGGGCAAATGTGTTAAGGAAGCCAACTTCACTGGCTGCAATAAGTATTGTTTTTTTTCTCTTCATCCACTGATTAAAAATTAAAACAACGTGTTTTCTGATTAATATCGAAGAAACAGACTAATGCCATTATTTATTTACATTTTTCAAAGAATGTTAACAATTATAGAAACATTTGCTAATACGAAAAAGATTCCCTTGTTCAGAAAACTATAATTGGCCTAAATTTCGTAAAATGCCCGAATTTTGATATTTTTGCATGGGAATTTAAACAAGGTTGATTCCATCCTGTAATGCGCAGCAAGGTTATCGGAGCAAAATATTTCAATCTCGACAAGGACGGTCCATCGGTTACCAATCCTAGTCCAGTGGATGAGGAGGGCCACGGCACTCACACTGCGTCCACCATCGCCGGCATGCCGGTGGAGGGTAGCAGTCTCTATGGCATAGGCAAAGGCACCGCACGCGGTGGTGTCCCATCTGCCCGTATTGCCGTGTACAAAGTTTGCTGGAGCATTGGGTGCAGCGACATGGACATCTTGGCTGGGTTTGACGAGGCCATAGCCGATGGGGTCAACTTGATATCGGTGTCTCTAGGCGGGCCATCCAATAACTTTTTCACTGACCCAATAGCTATTGGAGCCTTTCATGCTATGAAGAGAAGGGTTCTCACTTCTTGCTCAGCCGGGAATAGCGGTCCTGACCCTATGACAGTCCAGAACGTCGCTCCATGGATTATGACAGTGGCGGCTTCCGCCATTGATAGACAGTTCAGCACAGCGGTAGCTCTTGGTGATGGCAAGAAAGCTACAGTGAGTCTATAATTACTTAAATTTTCTTTTGGTGGGTTCAACTTTGTTCTCTAATTCTAAGCACTTATTTATAGTCACACGTGTACATAACTATACATTTAATTAATTATAACTCATCAAGAAGGACCTTGATTTCATGCAAAACACTTGAATATCATTAAGGTAATTATTTTGGTCGTTTTATTGGTTGATACTTGATAGGGACTGTCTATTAATACCTTTTCTCCTAAGAAAAAGATGTACCCTTTGACTACTGGAGCCCTTGCTGCCAACAGTAGCGGAGATGGCTTTGGAAGTGCCAGGTATCTTGCTAAACAAATTGTATATTTGTCTGAAAAAATTAGAATCGGCTTGAGATTTAAATGATGATGATGATGCAGTGCTTGTGATTATGGGACTCTAAGCAAGGAGAAGGTAAAGGGAAAAATCGTGTACTGCGTTGGGGGCATGAACGGCCAGGACAGTACCATCAAAGAATTAGGCGGGGCAGGGACCATCTTGGCCCTTAGCGAGAAAATAGACATATCCTTCACCACAGTTATTCCAGCGACCTTGGTTGAGGCCAATACTGTGGGCAAAAGCATTGATCTCTACATCAATTCCACCAAGTACATTTTAGACCATGCACAAATTGGTAATATGAGAACTTATTTCAAGTTAATTAATTAAGCTGACTTGATGAATTTGAATTCAGGAATGCTCAAGCTGTTATACACAAGACAGCAAGTTCAAAAATCCCAGCTCCATTTGTTGCTTCTTTCTCTTCCAGAGGTCCTCAACTTCTCACCCGCAACATCTTCAAAGTAATCTTTCTTTCTCTCTTTGATCCATTTTATTCCCTCTGGCATGTGTACTGAAATTCTAGGTTCCATGCGCAGCCTGACTTAGCTGCTCCAGGACTGAACATACTGGCTGGTTATTCCAAACTGGCTACCCTAACAGGGTACCCTGAAGATACCAGGCACAAAGTCTTTAATATAATGTCAGGAACATCTATGGCTTGCCCACATGCCACTGCGGCTGCCGCCTATGTCAAATCCTTCCACCCTGACTGGACTCCTGCTGCAATTAAATCTGCTCTCATGACCACCGGTGACTAAATTTCTCCTTATCAAATCCTGCTTATGCTTATTTATGCATGATGAATAATCTTTTTTATTCCTCAGTAAGTGATAGTAATAATATGTTGGTGCATATAGAATGTTCATTTTCTAACCAACATTTGGGTCTCATTGATTCAGCCACGCCTATGAAGATCATA
This sequence comes from Ceratonia siliqua, assembly GCA_034509205.1. Taxonomy (NCBI): domain Eukaryota; kingdom Viridiplantae; phylum Streptophyta; class Magnoliopsida; order Fabales; family Fabaceae; genus Ceratonia; species Ceratonia siliqua. Next base: position 34,777 of record JASKGM010010597.1, read on the forward strand.
GACCAGTTTGCGGAGCTGGGATATGGGTCAGGGCAAATTAACCCAGCAAGAGCAGTAAATCCAGGCCTAGTTTATGACATTAAAATGAACTCCTATATTGCTTTCCTATGTAAGCAAGGCTACAACAGCACTAGCATTGGTCTACTCATTGGCAGCAAAAGCTTCAATTGCTCCGCCATTAGGTCTCCACCAGGCATTGACGGAATCAACTACCCTTCCATGCAAATTCAACTCATGACTCCCAATTCTAGAATTTCAGCAGTCTTTCATCGTACTGTGAAAAATATAGGACAAGAAACCTCAACGTACCAAGCTAGAGTTACAACACCCAAGGGTCTTTCCGTTGAGGTTGTCCCCAATACACTGAAGTTTACTGGGTTGAACCAAGAGCAGTCGTTCAAGGTTGTCGTCAAGGGGCCTCCGACGCCGAATGAGACACTGATACTATCCGCGTTACTTGAATGGAATGACTCTAAACATAGTGTTAAAAGTCCTATTCTTGTCGTTAAGCTGCTGTCACGGGATGGCTGAACCACAAGCTTGTAGTTGTTAGCGCACTTCATTACTTGGAAACTAGGTTTACGAGTTTCAATCTTCCATTTTCATTTGTATGCATCGACCTTGTGCTTTCCTTTAGCTTAATGATAATCTAGAAATTTGGTCGAATACTTAGATGCTACATTCATTGGACGTTAATGACCGACATCAACTCAAAGCCAGGCAGAAGTTTAATTGTATTTGTATTTGTAAGCTATAATTTTTTTTTCCATAATGTGGATTTCAAAACTGATTTTTTTCAGTAAACTATAATATAATTTTTTAAATTTAATTTATTAAACTCTGGAAGGGATTGGAAGAACCAAGGACATGTAAGCGTATATAATGGATTTTGTGATCGATTATCATTCATTAAGTCATTTTGCTTGTGAGTTGTGACATGAGTTAGACTCAGAAGAACACATGGGAAATAAACATTTGATGGAATGGCGATGGAACTACTGGGCCTAGTTGTAACTGAACAAGTCTGGAGGACTGGATGATTGAAGGCCTAGGTAAATGTGTAACTGGAAAAAGGTATATAGGAACCGTGGATTGTTGTTGGACGAAGAAGTCGTTATATCAGCCACAGATAATTCAAGGTCAACTGGAGTTTTCTCCACTCTCTGCTTAGGGACTCGGCTATCTGCAAATGGAAGAAAACGTCAGTTTTTCTTCCTTCTCTTTTCTTTTAAACAAATATTTATTCCATGTTTAAAGATCTGTCCCCATGGAAAAACACCTTACTTGTGGTCTCCAAAGACTGATACTCTTTCAAAGCCAACTCCTCCTTTTCACCAGAAATGGGACCAAATGTGGAAGAGTTAATGATTACTTAAAACACAGAAGAGGACAAATAAATTCTTATAAAACGTGAAATCTCCTAAATAGATGCCTCATCCAATAAAGCACAACAGAAATAAAGAGGAGGGCTTAGAGGGACAGGAAGACACACAAAAGTGGCTCAATAAAAAGATAAGAGTACTATACCTCAATAAAAAGATAAGAGTACTATACCCTCTTTAGCTTTTCATTCTCCAGTGTCAAATTAGCAGCTTTTCTAGTTAACTCCACAAAAAAAGCCTGGGATAAATAAAAAGATAACATGCTCAATTTTTTGAATGATTAAGCACTGGGTGAAAAATTAGACAGCTTAGTAGTATAAAAAGCCATTAATTTAAGCTGTTACCTGATCACGCGATATATACATAATGACTTGTTGATTTACTGTAATTAAGGACAATCTGGATGATCATCAATAACTAGAGGAGCTATTGTTTTTGTTAAACCGTAATGGTATTTGCTAATAATAGACAACCATGGTGCTGCATTTATTCCAAAAAAACATACTAGCTAATACATGCATTACATGAAATTGGGGCATGGCGGGAATAGTTGCATATTAAGAAAATTTAGGCCCACGAAATTCGGGCCTTAATTTTCAAGGTCCTAACCCTCTAAAAATGGGTAGGCTCAAATTGACCGTGGTAAGTTATACTTCAGTCAAATTACATCTTGACTTGTTATAGTCAACTAAAGAGTAACTTATTTTACATACAGTGCTAGTCTTATGAAAATTAGCATCTTGTTAAATTTTTTTTTATTAGGTCTTACTCTGCTACTCATGTAGTAATACTACTCAATGAGTATTTTTTTTATAATTTTTATTTTAAGAAACAACTTAAAAGAATTTGAAAAAAAATTTAAAAACAAAAATAAAAGAATTTGTCTACTTTTTCTTGGTTTTATTTTACTTTATTTTTTATTTTTAAATATTTGTATTATGAATTTTTTTTATTTTTTTAAAATTCTTTTAAATTGTCTTAAAAAAAATAAATAAAATGCTACAATTTCACTACTCTTAAAGTAGCATAGGAAGATTCTTTTTTATTTTGAGTTCATTTGTGCATATCTTTTCATGAAGATGTTGACCTTCAACAGCTTGGCCCTACCATGAATTAAAATTTTTCTAAATGCATGCGTAAAATGGTGGGTGATACTTTGCCATTGCACTTGGCCACTTTATAAGTTCTTTTTTATTCCTGAATTACTTTAATGACCGCAATTTTGACTGCAATTATCTAATTAAATCAAAGGACAGAGGAATAACTTACCCCAGTGATATCCTGACATGTGGAGACCGAGTCAGGGATATATGAATCGCTCCCTACATTGTTTGTCTTTCTTCCACGGCCATTATTTCTCTCCCGAGGCAGAGGCAATCTCAAACGTCGTAGTGAAAGTCTTCACAGCTTCACTATCTGTCTTCACCAGCCTGTCCGCCCACACAGATGAAGAGGAAGACATCGCTTCTCTGATTCCATGGCGCAATGACAAAGAGGAATACAACACCGACATGGGAAAAGTCAAGTAGTACTGAGTCTTTAGTACTACTCCATCAGATCAAGAGACATGGCGATTTTCCACATCATCTTCTTAGTTGGAT
>JASKGM010010613.1:0-37751 GCA_034509205.1 Ceratonia siliqua
TCAAAATATTAACACGTTTGAGAAGCAAAAACTAAAAAAGAAAGAAAATTTAAGAGGAATAACTAGATAAAGTAAAATATATATATGTAGTGTAAATGGTAGGATTTGAACCCATGTTTTCTTGATCAAAATAAAATGTTCCAACCACTAAGTTACAATCACATGTTTGTATCTAATAAGATAAAATTTAAAATATATAAATTGCTGTTGGCCTGCTGGGCCAACCCGGCCTGGCCCGGTTCGGGCTATGGCCCGATCGGGACGGGCCAAAAAAGCCCAAATTATTTCGGGCTGGAATTTTTACAGCCCAACCCTATTTTTTTCGGTTTACATCGGGCCGGGCCCATTTTGCCAGCTCTAGTGTGGGCAATATGTTAGGTACCCCCACAACGCCTATCCTTAAAGATAGTTACCCTAAATTATTTGTACTTAAAAAATTAATATATTTTAATTACCTAATTTTTTTATTAATAAGATAGTGAAGGACAAAGATAGAGAAAGAAATAACTTGACCTGCCTTACCAAGTAAGTTCTTACGTACCCCAAAAAAGATTAAGGTCAACGTAATTCGAAAATAATTTAATTAAACTGATTAAGCGAAAAGACGTTAGGACATTTAGAAGGAATTAAATTTTCACTTAAAAGCCTAGATAACCAATTAGGACATTGGAGAGAATATATCTCCACTAAATGACCGTGAAAATTGAGATTTTAAAAAAGTAAAATTCTATTGAAAGTTCATGAAAAACAGAACTTCAGAGAAGATAAATTTCTACTAAAAGTCCTTTAAATATTGGGTCATTAGGGTAAAAGTGAAATTTATAAAAATAATAGAACAAAAAAGGAATTTATGAAATAAGTGGAGCTGAAATATAATTTTTAAAAATTAAGGAGCCAAAATGTAATTTTTAAAAATATCGAGATCAAAATATAATTTAAGAAAATATTAAGACAGAGATGTCATTTTCTTTCAAAACATCGGAACCAAAATAAGATTTCAAAATGCATTTTAAAATATCATCATTTACAAGAAAATTGAATTTGCTTAAATTTCTTTTTTTTTTTTAAATGTTTGATTTGGCCATTGGAGCCATTAGAAATAATTAGACCTTAAACCCTTTTTTAAAAATAATTTTATTTGGCCTTTAAAACCCTTGAAATTAACTTGAATTGGTCTTTAGAATTCATTCTTACAAATATTTTAAGTGGCCCTTTAAAACTCTCTCTTTGGCAACAAGTCATTATTTTGGGCTTTTAAAACTAAAACCATAACTAATTGAGCCCAACATTATCAATCAAATTAACTAGCCATAATCTTAATTTTATGCCTAATAAATCTTAAAATACATACCTCCTTTATAATTAAATTCAAAATTGTATATATAAAAGATCAATTGCCTAAAACTTCCCCTTCAGAACTTATCTATACCATAGAAATTCAGTCTATTGCTATAAACAATCAAAAAATATGTAAGCTGGCAAAAATAAAAAAATCAGTATGGTGCAGATTTACCTTATTGTGTTTAAAATAGCATAGCTAATTGAATTAACACCTAATGGTCGTTTTTGAAATTACCTTATGACTCAAAACCCAACTGCCAAATTTACAAGTCACACTCTCAACTCAAAGCAAAGTATTTTCACTCCTTCTTTATAAATTTTATCCTTTCTTAAAGAGATGGTTCCCCAAACTAAACGGATACCAGAAACTTCAATAGCAGGCTAATCTCTCCAAAAAAACGATTCTGACCTCTGAATCTCGGGTTGCCCTCCAAGTTCTTTTTGCTCTTAATTTCACAATCTCTCTTCTCTGCCTTCGTCTTTTTCGCGATTTTCCCTCCTCGGATTCGTGCTCTCCCTTCTCTGATATTTTGATTTCTCAATTCTCTGTGCTTTTCCTAGTGTTCTTCTCTGTCTCAGCTTTGAAACTCCCTCGATTTCGTCAAGCTTTTTTTTCCCGTTGATCTCCTCTGACTCGTGCTCTTTAATAGCCATCTCCTGTTGCCATTTCCGTCGCACTGGCAAGAAGATGTGGGAAAATTCAGAGAGTGGATGCCGAGTGATGGTTGCGAGAATGGGTATTGGAGAGTAAAGCTGGTATTGCAGAGGAGAGTTGCGTCAAGAGTGCACAGAGGGGAAGGGGACCAGTGAGATTGGACGACTAGGTGGGTGTATAGAGGAGAGGAGATGGGTTGTGCAGCTGGGTAGTGTGATTCTTCTGAGGGGAAGTGCAAAGGAATGGGGGTTTCAGAGGTGGTTTGCAGAGAGTGGGTAATTGAGAGCTGCGGTGGTTGGCGGCCAAATGAGGGATTTGGGTTTTTGCTTTTATGCAACCAGGTTGCTGGGTTTAGAAAAAGGCAAAAAAAAAGGACGAGTTGGGTGTGTGGGTTTGGACAGGGAATTGGGCTAGGTGAATGGAGTTCGGGCTGAGGGAGTTGTTGTCGTTGTTTCTTTTTTTTTAAGGATAAAATTAGAAAAAATAATTAAATAATTAAATAAATAAACTAATTATCCTAGAATGAAATAAAGTAAAATAATAAAATTATTGGATAAAAATAGGTGTTTACAATTTTTATTCTTAATGCTTTAAATAATTTTAGAATAGTACAGTAAAATAGCACAAGAGAAAAAAAAAATCTTATGAAACATTAATTTTTCTTCAATCTATTCCTTTTGTCAACCCTTTTCCAAGCAAATCTGTTCTACGTATATAGTAGTTTTATACTTATCTTTCTTGATTTCCAATGAGCTATAGATACACTGAAATTGATTATGCAAATAGATTCTTAAACATTAATATATAAACCAAGGAGGGCAATGAGCTATTTAGTGAAAAGTTGCAGAAAAATAAATGTGAAGTAATATTGGTAATAAAATGTCATCTGTCTTAAACAATGAGAAGCTACTGAATTAAACAGTGACATCAAGACAGCTTTGCATTTGCTTCTCTGGAAAAGAATTTCATGCAGATAGGTGGTTTCACACCTGCCAAAGCCAGTATTGAGCTAGGAAGTGTCCAGATCCCGTCCCCACAAATTAAACCAGAAGCCACAGCAGGTCCAAATGCATCAGCCTCAGCCTTGTTTAACTTCTGCCAAACAAATAAGATCAAGCTCCCAACACACATATCAATGGCGAAGTAAGATCCTAGATAAAAAGGTATTGCCATGGCCATAGGAAGAGGGATAAATCTAGCCCACTTCTTTCCCACTACATCTCTGATAAGATTGATAATTATGGCTCCAGCAAATAATACATAGCAAAGTGTGAGGCAATTTTTTGGCAGAGCTGAGAACCCTTGAACCCCCACGATTGCCATATTACGATAAACAATAGCATAAGGAGCTGGGTACTCTGAGTCAGTATCCCCAAGGTCACTGAAAGCCTTGTAAAAGAGCCAGAAAACACAAGGAGAAATAATACATCCCATAGCCGTTCCAATAACTTGGCTCACAAACATGGATCTTGGTGAAGCCGCTGTCATGTAGCCCGTCTTGAAGTCCTGCATCAGGTCAGATGCAGTAGACACAATGTTCATCATGACTCCACATGCAGCCAAACCTGCAAGAACCCCACCATGAGAAGCCCCTGCCCATGCCCCAATAATGAAGATGGCCAACTTTCCATATGTGGATGCAAGGGACCAGTCGGTCAGTCCACACCCATAGGCATTACAAAATGCTAGTATTGGTGCGATGATGTAAATAATAACAATATGGTACCACTTTAACTGGTGGAAAATGTGGGGAAGAGAGATGGCAGAGATTACTGCAACAAGGACGTAGCCAACAATAGCAAGCCAACTGGGAATTTGGTCTTTGAGGAACAGCTCAGTTCGACGCTGATCATCGTATGAAAGTGATTGAGGTGTGACCATTGAGTCTGAAGCACTACGTGGGAGAACTTTGTCCGAGTCTTTTTTGCAGAATTGCTTATACAAACCAAGAATAGTGCGACTGAGAACCTTGAGGAAGTTGTAAAGACCATCACCGAGAATCATTGCTATGGCTATGAAGACCTACAGTTAAAAGCATATATATGTGTATATATATATTAATAAGATGAATCAACTGTATGATGTTCCTCGTTTAAAAAAGACTTACAGAAAGTGAAAAGAAAAAAAGTTATCTATAATTACTGTATATAAGGTTCTGTACAATGTTAGGTTACCTTAACTATATAATGTTAATCTTATCATGATGATTTAAAACCTTGAATAATTATCATATTAGTTATTTTTATCTTCAAGAATCTCAATATTTGAAATGATATTGTCCATATACCTATTGTTCCACTTAATTGCGACTCATGTTTGATAAATTTTTATATGTGGAAAGGCAGCTTACTTTGTAAACTTGCAGGCCATGTAAGCTGCTTGGTTTAAGATCTGCTGAGTACCAGTCACCTTTTCTATTATCAATGAGAGGCCACATGATACCCCAGGAGAGAATTCCTCCAACCAGAAGAGATATATTAATCAGAAATGGGCAGATCATCCCAACTCCCACATATGTAGCTGAAAAATTAAAGTAGAACCTGTTTTGCACCAAAAATGGGGAATCATATTAAGAGAAGTTATTCTTTTCATCTTTCATTTAATAAAATAAAGGTGACTTACTTGTTTTCAAACGCTTTTAGACCAAATGTAGGGAAGTTTTCAAATCCGCAATTATCACCAGCAGTGAAAAACCATTGGAAGAAACCCCACAAGAAGCTAAAGGAGAAGAACTTTCCCAGTGTTTTTACTTGCCTCCTAGAATGAAAAGAATTACAGAGAAATTATGAGCATCAATTAACATATTTATCAAGAAAAAGAAACTACAGTAATAATAATAATAATAAAGCTCCAAATCTTCACTTTGCTAGCTTGGCACCCTCCGGTGTATGGAAACTGTTGATAAGATGGGCAGTTGCAGTACCACTAGGATATGTCAATTTGAAGTCTACGATCATAATCTGTTACAAGGAACATAAGTATTTATTCAATTTAGCATCTAAACTCAAACCAGAAGTAACAGAAGAAACAATCAAATTTTAAACTCATCCTAGACACCCTATATATAATTCATGATGTAGGGTCTTGAAGTGACTGCTATCAAATTAGTGTACCTTCCGAAGAGGTACCACGGAAAAAAGACCAAGAAAGCTGACAACAAACAGAAAGGCAATCATCCATCCTAATCCTGGGTTCTTGATATTCGGTGCATCGTTAGCTTCTGGAGACTGTTTTGCAATAACATCGCTCATTCCAAAGAGATAGCTACCAAAACCGCCTGCTCAAGAAAATCTGGTCAAATATAACAAGAATGGAAAATGTCTTTTCTATAGACGATGTCAATGGCAGTTAAGTATTCACAATAATTTCATAATAGTATTCTTTTAACTTAACGTTTAATGATGTTTTTATATAATAATAATAATTATTATTATTATCATTATAATTTTATAATATATTAATTATTAAAAATAAAAAATTGTGTATTAATCATGTAAAAGATGTAAGATCTCCAGATAAACAGCATGAACTACAGTGCCAAATACAAAGCAGGCCCACGCCGCCCACCGCCCAGGAGCACTCCTTGGATGTGATCACGTGACAGGTGCGGATTCAAGATGGACTCCCTCACACTCACTAGTCACTACCAAGCACCGACCCAGGCCTACCTAAGCATCATCTCATGATCACGTGACTGATGACGCATGTTCTCAACGTTAAACTACTCTAATAATATTTTTTTTACAAAATCAAAGCTTTTTTTAATATTCGTCGCTTATATAAATAAAAAATAATTTTTTATGTTAATTTTTTTATATTTTATTTTTAATTAGTAATATATTCTAAAATAATTATTATATAAATGATAATAAATAATAATATATATATAACGGGATGTAAGAATAATATAAAAATAGTGATATATAAATATTATTATTTTAAACAAAATAAAATGCATGAGAATAAATAGTTAGAGAAAAATTTACGAGAGTTGTGTTATTGTCATTGTAAGAATAATAAAATTGTAAATGAATATGGCGAGGGGATAAATTTATTTTGGTGAATTCTTATTAATTTTTTATTATTTATAAGGTAATTTTTAAAAAAAGTTATAACTTTTTGTTAGTAATTCAAATTCTTTTAGAATGATATTTTAAAAAATAAAATATATATATTAAGTTAAAACTATTTTTTAAACATGTAATTTAATGTATATATTTATTCTAATATAAAAATGTGCAGAAATTTTTCTAAATGATTACAACAAATCATTAAGAAATTATGAATATGATAAACAACTTCACGTCAAATTTAAAAATTGAGTTATTTTAATAAATTATTACAACTCTTTCACTACACAATTTTTTGGTTTACTATAAAATACGTGTTCTGCTTCTTTGAATTCTAACGAAATTAAGAGAGAGGAATTGAAAATGGATGTCTTTGGAATATCTAAATCCCTAATCTGTTATCCCAAACCAAAATTTTCCGGGAAATAAATATTAAAAATAAGAGGGAAAAAAAGGTGTACCGCTGAAGGCAATGCCGGAGGTGGCGACGACGCAGGTCTGAATAACGGTGTTCTCCTGCCTGGTGAAGGGCTGCTTGAGCATCCCCGATTTGTCGAGCAATTTGGTCCAAGTCTTGACAAAGAAGAACCCCAACAGCCCCGCCGACACGTTCAGAGAAGGTACAATCCCGGTGGTGAGATTGATCTTCATGACTATGAAGGTGAAGAGGACGCCCAGCACGAAGCTGACCACAAAAGCCCTCACCGTCAACTGGTTCTGCCATGGCGGCACCGCCTTGGTCTCGAATATTTTCTCGACCGAAGCCGCTTCCTCCGCCGGTACCAATCCGCCGGTCTCCGCCTTCGGATTCGCTTCCAGTTCCATAGCGGACCTATGATCCGCCTTTTTCTGAGAGTTAGTCTGAGAAGTCGTCATCGTAGATTTGAAAGTGTGTGACACTTTCACTTTCTCTTCTCTTAATGTTCAATTTTCTTAGGGAGCGATTGTAACAAATATAAGGAAGTGTTTGGCATAACCATAACCATAACCATAACCATAACCATAACCATATCTTAGCGGTGATATCCCATATTTTTCTGATATTTTAATTACTTTAATTTAATACCTATATTTAGGATTTTGTTGTGTGATTACAATTAGAGTTACTTTACTTTTATAAACTCTTACAAAATAAATAATATAAATTATCAAATTTTTTTATTATTTAATTTTTAAAAATATATATAACATTAATTAATATTTGCAGTCCAAATATAAAGATTGGACATTCTTGAAAACATTAAATAGTTTCCTTGTATAAGAAAATATCTAGAGTACTACTACCTTAGCATGATGCTATTATTATTGATTGCGACATGTAATATTTGTTATTTACAATAAGCCATGTGGCACAATTATAAGAATAATAATCTTATGTTATAATAAATTATAAATTTTTTTTACATATTTTTTTTGAAAAAAACAAATTTAATAATATTATTGTATCGTACAATGATCATTTAGATCATGACATTTATTTTGATATCTTCTATTGAAAAATATCATATTATAGATAAGGGAGGCGTCCTAGAAATGATAACCAAGCATCTTCCTCTGCAGCTCTGTTCATGCATGAAACATGAATATTTATGACTTTCCTTTTTCATATTTTCTTTAATTTTTCCCATTGATTATATTTTTTAATTAAGTATATTATGTACTTCTTTTCATTTTTTATTTGTTGCATTATACAAAATAAATTTACAATTTTCAACATATTCTTGGTTTTTAAAAAACACCAAATATATATAAAAAAATCAATGCCTTGTTTCAAGAATCAATCTATTTATGGGGAAAAAACAAAAGCAAATATGCGTAATCTCAGAGATTTCTTTCTATATTGCATTATGTGTTAGAAAGTGGTATACAGTCAGGGTGTTAGAAAGGAATAATTCACAGCTAGCATAAAATTAAACTAATGAAAGAAAAAATTAAATTTTATTATTTTACTTTTGAATCATTAAATTTCCTAAGAATGATGAGGTTGAGTTGAGAGTGCAAGAACCTAATTTAATTTATTGTCGTTATTAGTGAAATAGAAATTCTTGTATATATGAGTAAGTACAGAAGAAGTTAATAGTTATCCCCTCTTTTTTAGTTTTTTTATACAAATATTTGCACAGAAGACTTCTTACAAATTAATAACGAGAATAATAATAATTAATACTAATTTGATAAAAAATTATTATTATTATTATTTGATATTATCATCATATTTTAATGGGATATTTCTTTGATGGTGTCTGTAACAGACAATAGTACATATTTGTCTATTTTGGATAAAACTGTTGGACTTAAATAAAGAAAAACTAAACTTTAGCCAAAAATATCTCTACTGTACGGGTTTGTGACACGATATTAATGTATTGAAATCAATTATGCGTATCTGCGAATGTATTTTAAAAAAATTATTTTTATAGATTTAAAAGTTGTTTTTAAAAATAATATATTTTATTATAATAAAAAATTATTTTACGTTTTAATATAATAAATAATAATAATTTTTAAATTAAATAAATTATTTAATTATAAAAAAATTTTAACTAATAAAATTATTAAAAATAACATGTATATACAATTTAAAAATAATAATTTTTAATGAGTCAAAATTATATATTAAATTTAAAAATAATAACATAAAGATAAAGATATGTATATAATTAAAAATAATAATTATGTAAAAATAATTATAATAAAAAAATAATTTAATTGTATTAAAAAATATTTAATTAAATTTAAATTTTATAATTATAATAAGATTTAATTATGATAGTATAATATAAAAGATATAACAATGATGAGTAGAAATAAAATTATAAAAAAATCTCTTTCCCTTACTAAAAAAATTTGCAAAATAAAAATTGTATTTTAATTATAATTTTTTATTTTTGATATTATTTTTTTTAAGAGGAAAAGATGCAAACAGTTAAAAAAATTTTTAAAAAAATTCACTCTCCTCCGGAGAGATCCCAAGACACTCTAAATCCATGTGAGAATAAGAAGAACCATAAAGTGTTTTTGTTTTTTCCCACGCAGCCTATCCACCCAATCACCTCTTAAAATGCAATTTTTGATTTATTTATTGGCAATTGCTTAGGCTAGCGATACAGTCATCCTCTCATGTCTAATTTTTTATATTAATAAATTATTTTTTATATAATATATTTTTTACTTAAGACAACTAAAATTATAAATATTAATGTTGAATAAATAATATAATAAGTATAAAAAATTTTAAAATAATTTCAAAAAAGTATATGATATAAATAACAATCAACTAATACTTAAAAGAAAAAATACAAAAAAAAATAAGGCTGAGAGTTAAAAATACAATGTACCTTAGCAACCCCTTATTTCAAAAAAATAGATGTTGTATCGTGGTCGGTGTATCTTCATAATTGAGTATGCCTTTTTTATATATTTTTTGAAATATACAATTTTTTTAAAAAGATCTTAACCATTCGTATTAGTATAAATAATTAAAATATACTTAAAATGGCCGATCATATTATTACTTGGGATTCATTTTGGAATTATGGCGAATGTTGGAATTCTTCAGTAACCATCTCAATTAATTTATCTCAGGGATCTAATTAAAGAGTCAGGCCTGCTTTTACAAAATTCAACTAATTAATCTGTATGATTAATCAAATGTAGTTTGATCAAACTAATTTATTTATAAACCAATTCATCTAATCAAAGACAATTTTAAAATGTTTGATTTTGAAAATTGGCCATTTGTTCAATATATTTATAAAGTATTGGTAATTAATTATAAGACTATTAATCATTAGATAAAAATGATAAATAATCCTATCACATAAATAAAACACCAATATTTTATAACTACCAAACATTTTTTAAAAAAATTTTAAAATTTCTTATAAGTTGCAACCAAACAAATGACATATTTGTTAACGGTAAATAATTTTATAACTTTCTTTTACATCAAAACAATACCTTATTTGTTAAGGATATTAAAACTTAGGCATATTTATACTATATATAAAAATTATGTATGTAGTCTGATTTTTCACCAAGTATCTACTAATAGCACAAAATTTATATACATCTATTAGTAATATGACATAAAAATCTGTAACTAATTAATAAACAAATAATTCTTAATATATATTTTGTACATAAACCCTCTTAAATTGTTCAAATCAGCAATTTATAAATTAATATTTTCTAAATTTTAATGTTCATTGCTTGGTTATGTACCTAGAATAAAATAATTTATGTATCTTTAATTTTTTATTAGTGTAATTTATGTATTGTGTATTAATTATATTTTTTACACATTTTTAAATAAACCCTCTTAAACTATTAAAATTAGTAATTTGATATTTTTATATATGTTAAAGTTTAATGTTTGATTATGTGCTTAAAATATGATAATTCATGTATCTAGATTAGAATATAATAATTCATACTTCTATATATATATATATATATGGATGCTACCAATGGCCTCATTTTGGACTATAGGGTTACATTTTTCTTTACTTTGTATACTTTTTTTATTTATTTTTACCTTTTAAAATTAATGATTTAATCGTGTTCTTATGTTATATATTTTTTTAAGATTTTTTGAGTTTTTTTCACTTGGATACTGTTTATTCAACAGTAATTTTTAGACTTGTGTTTCTCTTAAGTAAAAATTTTAGAAAAAATCTAAACATATTTCAAAAAATTTCCCAAAAAATATATGAGGAAATACTTCATTAATTCTAAAAAGGAAAAAAAAAACCCAAAAAAATACAAAAGATGAGGGTGACAATAGGGTAACAACTACCATATATATATATATATATATCTTAAATTGTTGCAAGTAGTAATTTGATATTTTTTATGGTAAAATCCAATGCTTGGTTATATATACATACTTACAATATAATAATTTATATGTCTAGATTGATATGATTTATGTATTGTGTATGAATTAATAATTCATGTAACTAAATGTTAGCTCATCTTACCTATAAATACCCAATTGCATTTAGTGATTTGAGTAAGTCAGAAAACTCAACAAATAAATAAATCATAAATGAATTGTAGAAGTTTCTGTCCGAGAGAAATTCCTACTCTTCCTTCTTTCTTAATAAAGTGATATTAGAGTATAGAAAAAGAGAACGATAAAAATATAGATAAAATATCAATTACAATTAAATGTGAGTAAGATATTATTTTTATCTTTTACTTTCAGGAACGTTATTAATTTTGACTTTGAATGTAAAAACTTCTTAAAAATATTTATCACCTTTTATTTTTGCATCATATAAGTCCTTTTGTTAGATTTCATTTATTACACTAATAATTATGCTTTTGTATACATGATATAATAATTTAAAATGAAACAAATATAAGGGAAAGAAAGCAAGGATGAAGATGATGAAAATATGTATTACTTTTCCTTTTTTGTACAGTAATGAGCAGAGGCAGTGGCCTTTATACAAAGTAGGAGCATAACTGACTAACAGAATGATTCTAACCTATTCTGCATTTACAACTAAAAAACAAACAAAATAAAAATAAAAAAGACACAGCAGAATAAAAAATTAAAATATAATACAAACGACATGTAGCATTATCCTATCTTCTTACATAAAATACTAAATCAAACCCAAAATAATTCATTTTGTTCTTTTATGTTACATATGAGTAAATCACTTGAGGGACCCAAAATAAATCATTGCAATTATAATTTTTTATAAATTTTAATTATTTTATCAAATATAACAATTTAAAATAATAATGTATGAAGTAATGAAACGACTTATGGGTTGGTGCATGGAACCAGAAGACGTGAATGATAATGTGAAGCAACTTTAATGTAATACACAATTAAGAGTGACAACCGTCATCTACTTCCATATGTACGAACCCACTTTACATTAATTCTCCCACGGTGCATTAAAAATATGTCCTACTAAATTCAACTAAATATGTCCTTGAACGCCTTAAAAAAGTACAAAAAGCCCAAACTTAGCCTCATACTAGCTAAATACAGTGTGCAAAATATTTTTAGTACTATTAAAAAATAAATATTACTGGTATAAATATTTTTAAACATATATAATATTTTTAAAATTTTTAATAACTAATTTATTATAATTAAAAATAAATTACAGAATAAAACATAATAACATGAATATTATAATACTAAAAATATATTTTCGTAAAGTACGTCTGACCCTTATTACCTTTATTCAAAATATTAATATATAAAAAATAATAAATGATGTAACATAAAACAAAATATAATAAAATAAATGACTTATATATAAACGCTTTATAAAAAATAATTATTAGAGAAACATTATCCTTTATTCAATAGAGTCTGACGGGTCAGAATAAGCCTATTTAATAATGGATATTTTTGTAATTTGAATTGTACAAAATAATAGTCTATAATTGTTGCCTATATAGTTTACATTGATTATGTGCTTTTACATAGATTCATTTGAGTCTTGTCACCAGTCACCAACCTAATATCTATTAAGTTTAAAAGAATTATGTAAAATTTGTACTTTTAATCTACGATCGTCTCCTTAAAAATTAAATAAAGCTTGTTTCAAAATTCATAAACCATAAAAAACATAGTCAAACAAATCAAATACAATAATTAAATGACCAAATTAATAAACAAATTAATTAAACGAACAGCTAAAAAGATGAATCCCTTTTTTTCCATTATAAAATAATTAATAAACATTTTTAATATAATATTTGAATAAATAACGAGAAAAGAGAAAGGTGGTAACAACTAAAAAGTTAATAACCTTTCTCCCTTACATCCTACTAGTGGCAGCGACTACGGTTAACGATCCCATAGCTTCGGCATCCTTCCGAAGCACATACTTGAGAATCTTCCCGGTTGAAGTCTTTGGAAGCTCTTCCTTAAACACCACCGTTTTGGGCACCATATAGTGCGGTAACTTCCCTCTACAGTACTCTATTATTTCCTTCTCCGTTGGTCTCATCTGCAATCCACTTCTCAAGCTCACAAACGCACATGGCGTCTCTCCCCAGTACTCGTCCGGCCTCGCCACCACCGCCACCTCGTTCACCGCCGCGTGCGAATACAGCACCGTCTCCACTTCCACGCTGCTCAGATTCTCTCCCCCGCTTATTATCACGTCCTTTGATCTGTCCTTTATCTCCAGGTACCCATCTTCGTGCATCACCCCCATGTCCCCCGTGTAGAACCACCCGTTCTCTCTCATGCATTCCGATGTGCTTTTTGGGTCGTTTAGGTAACCCAGCATCACGCACGCACCTCGCAGAACGATTTCTCCGATTGATGACCCGTCGCGTTTCACGCTCAGTCCTGACTCGGGGTCCACCACGTCCACCTCCGTCAACCCTATCGTCCTCACTCCCTCCCTTGCCTTAAGCCTCGCCCTCTCCGTCGCCGGGAACCGGTTCCACTGCGATTTCCACGCGCACGAGATGGTGACGCCGCAGGTTTCTGTTAACCCGTACCCGTGACTCACTATGAAACCCAGGGAATCCGCCCGGGAGAGAACTGTTGCAGGTGGTGGTGAGCCGCCAGTTAGTAAATGAACCGGATTGGTTAGAGGCTCATTTTTGTTAAAGTTGGATAGCATGTTGAGCACCACCGGCGCAGCGCACATGTGGGTGGCCCGGTGAGTCTCAATCAAACGATAGATCGTCGGCGCGTCGAATCTACGGACGCAGACGTTGGTCCCCCCAACGGCTGCCATACCCCACGGGAAGCTCCACCCGTTAGAGTGGAACATCGGAAGAGTCCAGAGGTAAACCGGCTGTTTGGGCACCGACCAGTCTATAAGAGAATCAAGGGTGACGATGAAGACTCCTCTGTGGGAATGCACAACTCCTTTGGGAGACGACGTCGTACCAGATGTGTAGTTTAAAACAATCGGGTCCCACTCGGAGTTAGGCCGGACCCACTTGAACCCAGGATCGCCTTCCTTACCAGCCCCTCGTAGGTATCAATAAAACCAACGGTGGCGGAAGGCTCGACCTCGTCGTCAGAGATGAGGACGAGAAGTGGGCGAGGAATGTCCTGTGGGAACGAAGACAATGCCTTGAGAAGAAGGGACTTAAAATGAGAGTCAACGAAGACAAGCCTGGATTGGCTGTGACGAATGATGGCGGAGACGGTGCGGGCGTCGAGGCGAACGTTGATGTTGTTGAGAACGGCGCCGGCCATGGGGACGGCGAAGTGGAGCTCGTACATGGGGGGGGATGTTGGGATCGAGGACGGAGACGACGTGGCGAGGGAAAATGCCGAGGGAGGAGAGGGAGGAGGCGAGCTGGAGGCATCGACGGTGGGTGAGGGACCAGGTGAAGGAGGTGTGATCGTAGAGAATGGAGGGGGAGTCACCGTAGACAATGGCAGCTCTTTCCAAGAAGGTTAAGGGAGTGAGGGGGGAAGAGTTAGCTGGGTTTGGGTTGAGTTGGTCCATTTGAGTAAAATGCAAATGGATAGGGAAATAGGGCTGTGTTTGGATGGTGGGTGTGGTTCTTTGAGGAATGAGGATTTAAATAAATAAAGGTCGAAAAAGCAGGTTGGCATTAAATGAAAAGAATTCAATGTTACAGATATTAGGACAGTATCCAATGTATGTTGTTTATAAATTATGTTCAATTTTGTTAAGACAAGCATATTTAATTTAAGTGATTTTATTCAATTTTTTTAGTGTCAAATCTGAATAGAGTCAATTCAATAATTTATGAATAATTACACCAAATAAAATGGCTAATCAAATTTATAGCGGTGATTGAAAGGCAATTGCCATGTCAAGAAGTGTAGTATCAAGTTTATGGCAATGCGTGATTGAAAGGCAATTATCATGTCTAGGGAAATATTAATGTCTTCACACAAATTTTATATTTTATATATATATATATATTTCGTAATTTAACAAGAAGTGTACTGATCTAAATTGACAAAAAATTTTATAAAAATATTATTCATATGGGAGTAATATTTTTATTAAAGTATTTGAAGTCTAATGCTTTTTTTTTTAATTTCTTTTTCTTTTTGACTTTTGAGATGCAGAGAAAGAGACTTGTTTTATTTCATTTTAATTGAGTTTCAATTTGTAATTTGTAATTATAAAAATAATTGTATTATTAATACAAGAATTTGAAAACAGATTCACCTAATGTTTGGGTTTAGTTTGGTTTAAGAAGTAAGAAAGAGGGACAGGACGATTAGAAAGGAGAATCTTATAAACAAGTCATCAACTGGATAAAGTCAACCACTTATATATAAAACTAACTCTTAGTCAACCAATTTTGTTTTATTAATTATACACGTGCTTTATATCACACTTCATTAGTTACACTTTTCTTATACTATTATTTATAATTATTAAGTTAATATAATAAAGAAAATAAGGTATGAAAATAATAACGTTGTGGACCTAAAAATTCAAAGAAATATAAATGAATAATGATCAGTTGTTGTGTAAATAGACTAAATTAATCTTTCAAACCTCTTACAAACTATTGTCCATTTTTTTTTTTCATTTGTTTACTTTTATTAAAGCTACGTGAGACTAGTTTAGAGTATTGAGAATAAAAAATTAGATAAATGACATTTGTTCAATATTTCTCAAAAAAAAAAAAACTTAGTCCACCCATTAAGGAGTATTTGGTAGGAGAATTCTTTTTAATTTTCTAAGAATTTCAATTTGAGAAATGGAGATTCTTATGTTTAGTACATATTTTTTAAAAACTATTATTATGAAACTAAAATTTTCAGGAACGATTTTTGACCAATTTTTCTACCAAAACATTCTTATGGGAGGTAGCGATATTCTTAAATTCTCATGAACATGAAATGTTTTCTAAATATAAAAATTTTATTTTGTCTCTATCTCATGCATATATATATTTTTAGTTATTATATATTATAAATATCAAAATATTTATAAAATATTTAATAAAATAAATATTATATATTAAAATTATTAGAATAATAATAAATTTATATATAAATAAAAAATATATAATATATAACATAAATATAAATAAATAAAATATAGACATATAAATAAAATAGATAAAGAAGTAACAGATAAAAAAACTTATATTAATTATTATAAATATAAAAATATTTTTTATAATTAAATAAAAGTAATATTATTTATATTAACATTAATATATATATATATAAAATAAATAAAATAGATAAATAAGTAATGAATAAAGAAGTTTATGTTAATTATTATAAATATAAAATATTTAAAAAAATAATAAAATAAATATTTATATTAAAATAATAATAAATTATATAAGTATATAAATTAACTTATATTTTTTATTTATTAATTATTATATATAAAAAATAAATATAAGAAATGAATAATTATTTAATAATATTTTTGTAAAAAACATTAATATTATCAAAAAAATTATACTTAAACCAAATATAAAAATAAAATATTTCAGTTAACATTTTTAAAAATATTTATGATCAACCAAACGTATTTTATAATATTTTTAAAAATTATAATTAAAAATAATAATTTAAAAAAATAATTTTTAAAAATTAAAAAATATTCCCAACATCAAACAATTTTCAAAGACAAGATTGATAAATCAAAACAATCATATATGACATGACATGTTTTAGGTCATATTGCTACCATGCTTTTGAAAGTGTGATTTGACCTTATTTTAGCTTCTTCCATTAGCATTGTGCACATGGCACATGGCACATAGCACATATCACTTATCCTCATTCTAGATTATTCCCTTAGCATTGTGCATGTGGCTCTTAAACTCACCCACTTCTAGAGCTGGTAAATGGGTTGACCACCATATTTAGGTTGCGCTAACTCGATTTTTTGTTGAGATGAGAATATGCCAGTCCAGCCCGATCTTATATCAGCTAATTGGGCTTAGGGTCAGCATAGTACTTTTTGACTTATCAAATTTAAATGAGAAAAAATCATGTCTTTTTATATAAAAAAGTTTAGCTCATCAATCTAGTCTTGTGTAAAAAAAAATATATATTACTTTCATGTTAGAATAAAAAAATGTCACTAATTATTGAAGCTGTATGCTAGGTTGAAGTTTTAGGAAAAGTAGTCAAGATTTGATAACATGAAAGCAATAAACTTCAATATGAGTTTGCTAACTTTGTTTCCTACTTAATTGGAGATATTATTGAGAGGAAATATAATTGACTTGGGAGAAGTAAACAAATAAAAATTTAATTTTTTTGTATAGAAAAAAAATTTAAGCCTAAAAACGGTGGTTTCCTAATTAGGAAAATTCTTACTATTGTGACTGAATTTAATTACTTGTATTTAGTGAATAACCAGAATTTATAAATGAAAAATGATTTTTTTTTTGTTTTCTTTCATTTATGTATTAGATTTGTCATAAATAGATACAGTGCACATTTTTCATCAAAATGATATAAAACTGAAAGCGTTTTTGCGCTGAAAATAATTCAATTACCATCTTATATATAACATAGTAAATGATGAAATATGAATTTATGGATAACCTTTTTCATTTTATAATAAATACTAAAATAATAAATTTTATTAAATATGGTTCTATAACAAAATTATTATCAAACAGACATTTAAAGTATTAACACGTTTAAAAAGTAAAAATTAAAAAAAAAAATTTAAGAGGAATAACTAGATAAAGTAAAAAAAATTTATATAGTGTGAATGTTAAGATTCGAACTCATGTCTTCTTGATCAAAACAAATAGTTTCAATTACTAAGTTACAATCACATATTTATAATTAATGACATAAATTTTAAATTTGATTATTTTTTAGTTGGCTCCGCCCGATTCGGGCTAATGACCCAATCGGGCCGAGTCAAAAAGGTCCAAATTATTTTGGACTAATATTTTTAAGACCCAATTTTATTTTTTTTAATTTACATTAAATTAACCAATCGGATCGGGGGCCTATTTTACCAACTATATTCACTTCCAACACCTTTTTAACGAAATGCACATGTTTGCGAGTTCCACTCCCGCCGACTCATGTGGCCTTTCCCTTTCTAATGATGTTATCATCCAGCGATTAGGTACACTATATATTCAATATTAGGAAACATATAAAATATTCGTGTTTACTGTTATGTAAAATATTTGATTTCTTTTAAGATTGGGATATTTAATAGTTTGGGTTGAAACGTAAATTATTCTAATCAAATTGAATGGAACTAAATCGCATCATCAATGTTTTGGTTTAACTCAAATATATTTAATCCCAAATCACAATTTAAATCAAATTGAATTGCACCTTTAAAAAAATTTAAAGTTTACATAAAATATACATTTATATTTTTTTAATTTTAAAAATTTTTTAATAAATTTATTTTATCATACATATATGATTATAAATTTTTTTTAGAAAAATTATTTACATATATATCTATAAATAATTAATTTAATTTAATAATTTGAATAAACTAAGTTGGTATAATATAGGCGTTAAAATGTTTTAACAGCTATAACAAAAGATTATTTGAAAATTGTTGCTAAAATTAGGTCACACTCCCGGAATTTTAGAATTTTTTTAAAGTTTTTTTAATAATTTTTATTTTATATAATTAATTAATTATATGTTTATATGATGTATTTTTCTTAGAATTTTTTAGGATATTTTTGTATTTTTTAAAATCTTTTAAGTTACAAATAAATAATAAAAAAAAATTATAGATGAATAATAAAAAAAATGTAAAAAAATTTAAGAAAAAATTCAAAAACATCTTAAAAAATTTTTAAAAAAACATAAAAAATAAAAAAATAAAAAAATGAGAGCGGCTGTAGGATAGCTCCTCCCATATTTTTACAATAACTCTTAATAGGGAGACTAAACTATAGTCCCCTCTCTTTTTTTATATTTTTTTTTAGGTTTTTAAAAAAAATTTTACTTTTTAAAATTAATTAAGTATTTTTTATCTTATATATTTTTTTAAAAATTTTTTAAGATGTTTTTAAATTTTTTTACATTCCTTTTACTATTTATTTATAATTTTTTATTATTCATTTATAACTTAAAAAATTTAAAAAAATATATAAAAATATCTCAAAAAATTATAATAAAAATACACCATATAAACATATAATTAATTAATTTTATAAAATAAAAAATATTAAAAAAAAACATTAAAAACAACTTTTAAAAAAAATTTGAAATTATCATCGTATTGTCTTCAGTAGACAGTGTCTAATAGAATGAGGGTGGGGCTCACTTTAACTAAGTGGGTCTCATCCCATTTTGAGAAACAGTTGTATTATTTTTTTTTTCTAACAATAAATTTATTCAATGTACTAAGGTTTGCTATTATATAATAAGGCCTACATTATACTAATAAATTACGCTGATAAAAAAATTATATTCACTTAAATATATACTCTCATTTTTTATAATTTTATATAAAAATATTTCTTCTAATAACAATATTGTTAACAAAATTTTTACTAAATTTATTTTAATGTATCTTCTAATAATACTAATAAGTTTATTTATTCATTTATTGGTTTAATTGAATGTATTATAAATTATCAAAAAAATTAAATTAAAATTTTTGAATTTTATAATAAAGATTAATATAAGTATTTTAAAATTAAAAAAATATAAATCTATCTTATAAACTTAAAAAATATTTTAATATAAATATTTCAAACTGTAAAACCTCAATTTTGTAGTTGGTTCGGTCCGGTCCGCAATTTGACACAACCGAACTAAACCGAAAACACCCCTAAATTTTAAGATGCACATATATTATAGGATGATATCTTTTAAGTGGCATAAAATGCTATCAAAAAATTACGGAAATCTCACGTTCATATGATGATTTTATAACTTGGATTGAAAGTTTGCTTTGGACAAGCGATAAAAGTCTTCAATACACAACTAACAAAGCAATCATATCTTCAATTTAGGTTCAAGAGTAACAAAAGATCATTGATAAAAGGTGGGAAAGAAAATCCAACTCAGAAGCAAAACTCTCATCCCCGTGCCATTCTCCATTCCTCAACGGTTGGCCTTGGCAACTCTCTCAATCTCGTCCTTCTTCTTAATGGCATAGCTAAAAATCCAATAATATAATCATCAACCATAGAGCAATTAATGATATACAGAAACATGAGGAATGCAAACCAAATAAAAGGAAAAATTAAATCCATACAACTCAAAGTAGGATATTTTCAGGATACAGAAACACACTCAACAATTTCCCACCAGAGAGTTAAACATCTAGGTCTCGAATAAATACCTGTTTGAGGACCCCTTTGCAGCATTGATAAGTTCATCAGCCAAGCATTCTGCAATTGTCTTAATGTTCCTGAATGCAGCCTCACGAGCACCAGTGGTAAGCAGATAGATTGCCTGATTCACACGTCGCAGGGGAGAAATATCCACTGCCTGACGTCTGACAACACCAGCAGATCCAATACGTGTAGCATCTTCCCTAGGCCCACTGGAGTAATATAAAGTATTTGAGACGAAGAATACAAACAAGACTATAAAGTAGCATTATTGTAGTAGAGTTGTAAACAGAGATGATTTTGTTTGTATACCTGTTGATCACAGCATCAACAATAACTTGGATAGGATTTAGGTCAGTGAGCAAGTGGATAATTTCCATTGCATGCTTTACAATCCTTACTGCCATCAGCTTTTTCCCATTATTCCGTCCATGCATCATGAGAGAGTTGGTAAGCCTCTCAACTATTGGACACTGTGCTTTCCTGAATCTCTTGACTGAATACCTCCCAGCGGTGTGGGGCACATAAGTTGCATGCTTGGCAGCAGTGACGCCAATATAATCAGCCAAAGATATGTCATTTACCTACAATCATAATATATATAATTAATTCCTTTTAGAAGCATCACTGAGTTGCTGCTCTACATCAACAAAATGCAAGGAGAATTAGCAAAACTGAGATTTTAAACAGAAAGAGGACATAATGATAGTTCTTAGTGGCAACTGACAACTAAAAAGAAAAAGAAGCTGCAAGCATAAAATGCCCTGGCAGTGGAAACTGGCAACTATCCTCCTCGTCCACTCTACCTCGGCAGGGATTTTCCAAATCCACCTTCTTGTATCTTAACCTCCTCTATATCAGGAGAAGAGCATCAATCAAAGAGAAAATTATATAAGGCTGTGGCTTTTAAAATTTCATTTCCAGTTACTCATATACAGAGAATTTATGTAATATTTCTATATATAGTAACCAAAATGTTGCCTAGGTTTATGCTAATTGTTTTTGTGACAACTGATAAACAGAAAATTCAATTCACTAACTCATTAAAATATGAGATTTAGAACTATTGATTTGATATCGCATATTTGACCTTAAAAAAATAAAAACTAACTATAATAAAAGCAGGGAGTCAATACACCTTTGAGAATACTTGAGATTTCAGACCATACACCTCTCTTTCTTGGTGCAACAATCAGAATTATGCTATATAAAGCAAGACTGAGCCAAAGCAGAAACTACATAAATGAAGTTTTTATAAAAATTTTGCAGAACAATATCATAAACATTATAAAACTATTTAGGTTGCCTTGAAGTAAAAAAATAATTATAACACATTGATAATGCAAGCTAAGAAAATCATATAAAACGAAAGTAAATATACATAAAACCGTCTGAAACTTTCAACCAAGAAACATAAAAAATGAAATTTAAAATGAAAAGAAATCAATTCGGCTACTGATCAAATGAAAAAGATTTTTAATGACCTTAGGCCTTAGCTGAACACAAAAATACAGCGTGCTTTTGTATATCATAAAACTTCCATCACATAACAATTAAAATCCTCAAAAAATTAGAGAGAGAAAAGCAAAGTTCCCAATGACCCCCGGGTCTAATGATGTTTCCTAAGAAGTTGGGTGACAGATATGACATAACTTGTTCAAAACATGTGCCTGAGAAAACTTGCAAATTCAACAATTCAATAAGTTGATACCTTCAGCCATTTTGTATCCCCATTAATATAACAAGAGTATGAAAAAGAATGGAAATAGAGGTTCAGAAGTCAGATATTAGTTGCTGGTAAAACATGCTAAATTTGCGTAGTCTTTCATGCAATACAGTCTATCTGGGCTACAAGGAAAAATGCAATTCGTTTCAGTAAAGTCATGAAATACAAAAGAAAAAGTTGAAATTAGTTTGCATTAGACACTGCCAACAATTTGGGATATAAAGGTACGATGAGATTGAGAAGCAAAACAATAAAAACCTGAACATCTTCAAAGGTCCAGCGATTGAAGAGCTTGACGTCGATGGTAGGCCCAGTGGGGTCGTGACTCTGCGGTTCAGCTACCACGGCGGCCATAGTAACTTACCTTGGAAGTTGGAAGTCGGAGGAACAGAGGCGCGCGCCGAGCGAGAGGGGGAGAAAGAGATGTAGGTGACAAAGAAGCTATAAGAAAACCCTAATGCCTTTGAAACCAAAGCAGATAACGGACCCAGTTCAATGGGCCCATCAAGTCTAAGTCTGCCCCGTTTTGGGCCCTTTTGGAGGATCTTACTTAAGTCCAAAAAAAAAGGTCTACCCTGTTTATTCTCTTTTCTACACTATTGTTGTTAAAAGTAAAAGAAATTTTTCATATTAAATTGTTAACACATAATTTTATAATAATTTATTATTATTAATTCTTTAAAAATATTATTTATACTACACAAAAAAGTGTAAACATATTTATAATATAAAAAACAATAATAACTATAAATCAAATTAGTTGCTCAATTTTAAAATCTATGACTGATTTTTTTTTATTAATTTGATTCTAACTAGAATTGAACCCACAATTGTGGAAAACTCCAATTAGAACAAATCATAAGTCTACTAGATTTTTATCAATTTTTAAAAAATATATTTTAATTTTAATTTTAATAAAATTTTATATCAAATAAATTTCAAAACCTAGTCCCAAGTCCTAACTAGATATAATTTGACGCTTCATTAAAAAAAAACTGAATTAAATTAAATTAAAATATGATTATTTTTTGATTATTCAATTCAATTTAATTTGGTTTAATTGGTGATTTTGAGGAGCATCCCACCACCACTTGTCGAGAAATTGAGAAAATAGAAATGATGACCCTTAAGAGCAATTCTAACCTACCACCACGAATGCCACTCAGGTTATGAGTTGTGTGGGTCCCGCCACCCTTGTGGGTCCTGTCACGCCACTTCTTATGAGTGACAATTTAACCTATTGCTACTTTGAGATGGTAGAAAAAATAAACCTTGAGATTAAATTTTTTAAATATCATATTAATCCATAGGGTACAAAACATACTTTGATTTATTTTATTTTTTTGTTAAAAGATATAATATCATTGCAAAATATGAATAATGACATGAAGATTATAAAAGCCTTAAGATTAAACATAAGAAACAAGCTTGCACTTTGAAGACAATATATAACATTTACAATCCTCTAACTAAATTAACAACTAAAGGATAGATAACAAAAACACCTAAAAAGTATTTCATAGAGAGACAACACACCTTCCATCCCAACTGCCTCCCTCTTTAAGGGATTAGCCTTGCTTCTTCGACATTCTTAATTTACAAATGTGTGCATATTATATTTTATTAATGATTAATATAATGTCAAAATGATAATTTTTATAAGTTTCTTAAATTTTTTGAATAATAAATTAAAGATATTATTAAATATTAAAATGTATAATTATATTTAAAGTTAATATAGTTTCTTCATAGAAAAAGTGAGTTGAGTCAATATGTTATGTAATATATATACTTTACATTGCATAGCATATATTAATGGGTATTTGTCCAATTGGTCGACAATTTTAAAATAGAAGGTTAAATTTTTTTGGTTTTCTTGAACCAAAAAAATTGATCCGGTTGGTTTTTAGCGGGTAAACCGATTATTTTAATTAGTTACTCCCAATTTCAGGGGATTAATTGGAATGAAGAATCGGATTATTGGTTTTTCAATTGAATCGACTTATCCGGTCTAGTTATTATGTTTTACATCAAAATCTATCTTTTATAGATAAGGTTTTGAGTAGATTTATCAATTAATTAGTTAATTCAACTACCTCAAGTTTTAAAGACTCAACCAGACTAAAAACCAACTGGCTCATTAATTTTTAGGTTGAACCAATCAATTATTATGTCCCAAATCAAAATCAATCTTTTGTAAATTAAGTTTATCCAAATTGATAGATGTTATCCTTACGTCAATATTTAATAAAAATTTACTTTTAAATACATTTAATTAATATAGTAAATAGAAACGAGAATATAATTTCAGTTGAAATAAAAATTAAAAAAAAAATGATTGGTGACGCTTCAGTTGAACTTCACGTTTATCAAATTGCCCAAATTAAGATTGTAGTTAATTTTTAAGTAGAATATCTTTTCAGTTATTGCTCATTAATTTATTTCACAACGGACACATCATTTCTCTCTTTCAAGACACATCAATTCTCCCTTCATAAGCGGGGAGTGTCCCTCTCCTTTTGTTCCCACTCTTTCAATTAGTCCACCGCCAGAAAATCCCACACTTTATAGTCTGTAAAATCAACTCGTCCGAGTTAACTCAACTCGGTACTGACTCACCCTCCCACTCTCATAGCCTGCTCTGTTTCATGGGTCCCATCTCTTTTGCAATTTGTCTCAGCACAAACTTCTGAATCTTCCCCGTCGAAGTCTTCGGCAGCTCTTCCTTGAACACCACCGTTTTCGGTGCCATATAGTGAGCCATCTTAGCCCTGCAATATTCTATTATCTCTTTCTCTGTTGGTTTCTTCTCCAACCCAACCTTCAAGCTCACGAACGCGCATGGTGTCTCCCCCCAGAACTCGTCCGGTCTCGCCACCACTGCCGCTTCGTTCACCGCCGGGTGGCTGTACAGCACCGACTCCACCTCCACGCTGCTCAGATTCTCGCCGCCGCTGATGATCACGTCCTTTGACCTGTCCTTGATCTCCAAGTACCCATCTGGGTGCATCACCCCCACGTCGCCGGTGTAGAACCACCCGTTCTTCAAGCATTTGGAGTTGCCTTCCGGATCCTTCAAGTAACCTAGCATCACGCACCCGCCTCTCAGAACCACCTCTCCCAGAGTCGACCCGTCCCGTTTCACGCTGATTCCTGACTCGGGATCCACCACGTCCATCTCCGCCATCCCAATCGTCCTCACTCCTTGCCTCGACTTCAGCCGCGCCCTCTCCGTCGCCGGCAACCGGTTCCACTGGGGTTTCCATGCGCAAGACACCATCAACCCGCCAGTTTCCGTCAGCCCATACCCGTGACTCACCACGAATCCCAGCGATTCTGTTCGGAATAGCACCGCCGCTGGCGGTGGAGCCCCGGCTGTGAGGACCTGAACGGGTTTTTTAAGGGGCATGTTGTCGGGTGAGTTTGTTAGCATGTTGAGCACCACAGGTGCACCGCACATGTGAGTGACACCATGGCGCTCGATCAGGCCGTACACTGTGGCGGCATCAAATTTTCGCACGCAGATATTGGTTCCCCCCACGGCTGCCATTCCCCACGGGAAGCCCCACCCGTTAGCATGGAACATATTTAGGGTCCACAGGTAAACAGGCTGTTTAGGCACAGCCCAATCAATCAAAGTATCAACGGTGATTATGAACACTCCTCGATGGCAGTGAACCACACCCTTCGGAGACGACGTCGTACCGGACGTATAATTCAGTATCATAGGGTCCCACTCATTATTGGGACGAACCCACTGAAAGCTAGGATCACCCTTGCTCACCAGCCCCTCATACGTATCGATGAAACCACCGGTGAGTGAAGATGACGTGGACTCGACCGTATCATCGGCGATGAGGACGAGGATAGGGCGTTGACCATTTGGAGATAATAAGGATAAGGCATCGAGGACGAGAGCACGCGAGACACAGTCGACGAAGACAAGCTTGGATTCGGCGTGGCGGAGAATGACGGAGATGGTGCGGGCGTCAAGGCGGGTGTTGATGTTATTGAGGACTGCGCCGGCGAAGGGGACGGCGAAGTGGAGCTCGTACATGGCGGGGATATTGGGGGCGACGACGGAGATGACGTGGCCAGGGCGGAGGCCGAGGTAGGAGAGGGAGGAGGCGAGCTGGAGGCATCGACGGCGGGTTTGGGACCAAGTGAAGGTGGTGTGGTGGTAGATGATAGAAGGGCAGTCGCCGTAAACGGTGGCAGCTCTATCAAGGAAGCCTAATGGGGTAAGTGGGGGAGAGTTTGCTGTGCTTGGCTTGAGATGTTCCATTGTGACGACGGCGACACAGCCAGCAAGGAGGCAGAATATAAGAGAGTGAGGAACTGAAATTATTAAGATATGTAATTAAAAAATTAAAAATTAAAAAAAGAAAAAAGAGACTAATTATTTTATATATGAATTATTGTAGATAAGGGATGGAAGGTGGAGGAACCCTGCATGCAATAATGTATTTAGAGCGGGGAATGACGTCATATGTAGGAACTACATGGGGTCACACTTTCTTTTATATAATATTACTTCTTATGAAATAACATAACCTGCGCTCACTTGAATATAGGATAGTTAATTACAGTAATTTTTTGAGGTTTAATAACATTTGCTATCATTTCTATTTTTTAAATAAAATTATATTTTTTATTAATATATCAATATATCAATTTATTTTTATTTTTTAATTTTTTTTATAGTTATGTAAAAATAGATTTATAAATCTGTAAGAGTTAAATGTTATTATAAAATAAAAAATATGTCGAATTATATTATGAAATTATTTAAAAAATAAAAATAATTTATAAAGAATGGTAGGAAAATTAAATAGGTATATTATGTTTATAAGAATTATAAATAAATATAAATATGATAGATATAAATTAAGTGAATTTAAAAAAATTTGTTGTATTTATCATATTTATATATTCTAATTTTATTGTCAACGTAATTTTTATATTTTTTTTAAATGAGTCAACTTCAGAATATTTATGTTGGATGCCGTTTGAGGACAAACCAAGGTTAGGTAAGTTTGACCTTTAACTCACAATAATGACAACTGACAAGTGGCCCTTTCATATTAAGGAATCGTCTTTTTATAAAATTAACTCAAATTTGTATAATTTAGTTTTAATTAATTATTAAGTAAAATAAAATGAGTGATAATAATTAATTAAAAATTTTTAAAAAAGGTGCGGTAGTACTAGCCAACTAGGTAGTTTATAAATGGGTATTTTTATTATTTATTATTTTTAATTCATTTAAAAAATGAAAGAGAGTGATAGACAAGAAGGGGTAAAATTGCCCGGTAAATGGGAGAAGCGTGCACGTATCTGTCTTTGTCATCTTAGGACATCTTATTAATTGTTTAAATTTGTAAGATTATTTTTGTATATTCTAATTATAAATAATTAAAAAAAGTCATTGGGATTAATTTTTAGATGAATTTACCAAATTGAAATATAATTATGGACCATAAGTTCAACCAAATTGGATGGAGGACACGCTAGCACATAGTAATATTATTTATATAAATTTTATTAATAAAACATACAAAATTTTAAATTATATCTAAATTAATTTAAGTACTTTATTTAATTATTAATTAAATGTATAAATAACATTTACTCAGCAATGATATTTGTAAAGTACTTATAACAATTTTTTATTGGTCAATATAAAATTAAAAAAGTATTTTCTATTTTTACAAAAAATAATATTTTTATTAATATAATAAAATATTTATATAATAAATAAAATAAATATACAATTTATATTGATTAGATTTATTTTTTAATTTTAAAATGAATACATGTTTAATTTATATATATATATATATATATATATATATATGAAGCTACTAAAACATGGGTTAAGACAGATGCCTAAAAGTAATTTTTTTTTAAAGATTTATTTTTTATCAATAAAAATAATATTTTTCATGGCTAATAAATTATTTTCTTTTAAAGACTTTTCGTTGAAATAAACATAAAAAAATTATTATTTTTTGTTAAACAAATGAGCTCTAAATATTAAATTATTCAGAGTTTAAATTATTTCTTTTCTTCAATGTATAGAAAACAAAAACCACAAGTACGGCGAAAATAGTGAGGACTAAAAGTATGATTAGTTCATCTTCAAAAGTTCTAAAGTAGAAACAAGCTGTCGAGCTTTGTCGTTTTGGGTGTGTCATCACTAACACTTCATAATATATTAAATATTAAATAATTAATTTTGTAGTCTCTTCTTTCACATTATCTTTTTTAACCTTTAATTGTAATTTTCTTTTTATTTAAATTCTTTTCAGTATTTATTTTTTCTTCTTATTTTTTTTTATATTGGGTCCGTGTGACTTGGGAAGTAAATAATTTGAAACATTAAAATCGGTGTTATGTAAAATTGTAAACTATTAATTTATTTATGTAAATTAATAACTTTTAATTACTAATAATTTGTGAATTATGAATTTGATTGTTCTTAATTATGGGAGTGCAAATGTTATTGTATTTGCATGTACAATTTGGTGAAGTTTAAAATTGTTAGGTGTGATCTAACTGCAAAAAACTAAATAATTTGTAAACAAGAATTGTTTAATCATACTTCCTCCATTTAAAAATAATAATTATTTTAAGAGTTTTAGTTTATTTTAAATTATTTATTATTTTATATTATTAATGAATTATTTATTATTATTCTCAATAAAATAATAAAAATTTTAATTAATTTTAATAAAAATAATTTAATTTAATATAATTAATTTTTATTATAATTAAAATTATTTAATAAATTTATCAATTATTGATACGAGCTTGTATTTAAATTTTCTTTTTTGTTATTTTTAAAAAAATTAAAAAAATGAAAGTGATTAATGATTATAGACTAAGATTCGTTGTGAATAGTAATTCTTGAATAGTAATTCTTAGTATTGGAATTATAAAGAATAATAAATGTTAATCATTCTGGATTTATCTCATTCACAATTTTATTTTTTCCATCGAATGAAAATGTCAAAAAATTATTTTATTAACAAATTATACACCAACAGTTGTATTTAAATCTAATTAATTCTACTTATTTTTTTAATTAAAATCATATGCAGCTTGTTGATTTTCATATAATATGTGTTTAAAAATTCATTTTGAAATGAAATGTTTATTCAAAAGATGGAATATTTATAAAATGAAAAATAGTAGAATAGTGTGAAGGGATAATGATAACGAAAGTGGGAAAGGATAGAAAAGAGATGTAGCCGGAGAGAAGACGACAACACTATGGCGGTTATCCAGACCGCCAGACTCTTTTAAATTTCAAACTCACGTGCCACGTAGTCCTGTCTCTTAAATATGATATTTTTGTAAGAACTCATGTTGATCCTCCGATGTGATGATCATTGTTTATTTGAGTTTATTTTAAAATTAATTATTTTTTTTAAAAATAATATATTTTAATAAAAATACATGTATTTATTTGAATTTATAAAAAAATAATAAATTAATAAAAATGAGAAAATTTCTTATAAAAAAAGTTAAAAATTTTATTGATAAGGAGAAAAATTATAAAAAAGAAATTTTTATTTTTAAAATTATCTATCATTTTTTAAAAATTCTTTTCAATTGTTACATTTAAACATAAATAAAATTTTCTTTAAAAAAGAGTTATTCCTCCTAAAAAAATGATAAAATATATTTTCTAGTAATTTCAAATAAACATATCCTAAATTTTGATATAGGCTTGGTGGGTTGGCATACTTTTTGGGGGTTAGATTCAAGATAGGATATTAAAAAATGAAGTTTAGTTAGGTTGGGTTGTTTTTTTTTCTAATTTTTGTATTTTAAATAGTATATAAATATGTTATAATCTTGGAAATATAATTATTTTTAGATGATAAATAATTTAAAAAATTAAATAAGTACAATATTCAAAAAAATTTAAAAATCATTATTAAAGATGATTCTTAATAAATATTTTAATTTATAATAATGAGTTAGGATAATTTTATGATATTATTATTATTTAATTTATATTTATTGTTTATTATGGATAATTTATTTTTTTATATATACTTTTTAAAATAATTTATAATGTATTTTTGTTGATTTTTATAATTAATTTTTGTTATTTTTTAATTAGACTCCTTTAAATCTATTTGGACTCGTTTAGACTCTAAAACCCTTGAGAGTTAGGTTATGACCTTTTAATTGAGGTTCGATAAAAAAAAAAAAAAACCTAACCTGACCTGACTCCATTTTTTTTGTGACTCAATGAGGGCTCAACCGTTTTGACGTTATTACTTGTATTGACTACCTCAGTTATCAATATTAAATTTTATATGATAACTTAATGAGAATCAACACTAAAACATTCTAAAAAATTAAAAAACTAAATTACTCAATTTAAAATTTAAGATTTAAAATTTAAAATTTAAAATTAAAAGTATAATTAAGTGCAATATTATTTATAAAAAAAATGCACCGAACTCACCACAGTTTTTTTACTTTTTATTTTATGTTGTTGGAAGAAAAAGAGAGACATCAACTTTAAAATTATTTTAACACCACTTGTTAAAGAATGAACCATTTAAACTATATTTTATAAACATATCATGATCACAATTAAATAAAAAATACCATGTATATTTGGTAATTATGCATAATTTTATATCACGCTATACATTAGACATATATACCATAACATTACCAATTTTTAATTTGTATTTAAGAAATATAATTCATCTTATTTAAATACCTTTAAAAATTATATATTATTTAACACACTATTTTTACATGAACTCTCTCTCTCTCTCTCTCTATATATATATATATAGTAATACTACAATTTAATGCTTAAATATATATTTTTAAATACAAGTCAAACAAACCACCCAACAAGTTTGTTTAACTATAAGTTTAACCTTAATTAACTAATTTTATATTGTTTAAAAAAGTATAATATATATATATATACACTATGATATTATCTCTTAATTCATATACAAACAAAACACAAAACCGTAAAACAGTAAAACATCCACGGACTAAAGTCAATTTTTTTTGTATTGTTTATTTAATGTTCATAATAGATATCTGTTTGCATCTTCAATTGCTTATTGTATGAAAAAGGTTTAAACCAAGTTGATTACATTTAAATTAAATTATTTATAATAATTGTAAGAATTATATTATTTATTAATGATTTAATATTTATCTTTAAATATCAACTAAGTAATATTTAAAAATCATGCTATGCACAACTGCTAATAATTAATATGGTAATTATATTATTAAAATTAATAAAAAATTTAAATTAGTTCTCTAATAATATAACTGAAATGTACAGGTAGATAAACAATTGTGCATAATGAATTTTGTAAACAAGTTCTTAATTGATTAGTTTATGATTTCTTATTACACATAATAGTAGAAAGGTATAATTTAAATTTTTTTATTGTCATATTATACATTAAACTATATTTAATGACTTTTTAAGGTATTATGTTGAAAATATCAGAGATGAAGGAAAGGTGGAAGAAATATCCATGCGCGTCAAGCCAAGTGAATGAATGATAAATATTGGATGATTTTTCTAAATATTTAATTAATTGAGGGATTTGTCTACGTCTCTTTAGTTAAGTGGATCTTACATTAAAAAAATTAAGCAGAAGAAGGTATTAATTAATTTAACGTGCCATTTAAATATCACATTTATTAGGATAAAGAGGATTGGAAGGAAAGGAAAAGATCATCTCTCCTTTACGTAACTCAAATCAATAAAAAAAAATCAAGTAGAATCCACTCTATTGGTTCTTCTAAACGTTGATGTTTATGTCTTATTCGTTATAATTTGAAGAGTTATTTGATATAAATATCAATATTTGAAAGAGTCAACTGACATCAAAGGAAACATTGTTTAAAAAAGAAATAATTGATATTGAACCAAATATAAAATAGAATTTGTCAAAATTATTCTACAACCTTATCTCAATCTTCCCGAAGCAAATTATATACAACTTTTAGCTTGTTGAGTTTGCCTGTTTGAATCTTATTATGAGGGAAATAAATAAAAATTTTATTCTAAAATTTTTTATATAATTATTTTCATGTTTGTTTTACTAATATTTTACAAATTTAAAAGACAACGAGGTAATAATTAGTGTTTTTGACATATATTAATATATATTAAGTTATTTTAAAAAAAGTTTTAAAATATTTATATCATTTAGAATATTTTATTTTTTTAAAATAAGAAAAAATATAAATATAAATAATAATTTTATTTTGTAACTATTTCTTACCTTAAAAATAGAAATATAATTAATTTTTGTATCAGGGTTGTTATTATTAGATCAACACAAAATGTTATAAACACACATATAATAAAATTAGGATCTGATCAAGTTTTTAAATACACAAAACTATTTCTTACCTTAAACACACATGATTGAAGTTGAATACATTTGGATTGTTCGTTTTTATATTAACAACCTTAATTAAAAATAAAAAAATAAATTTAAAAAACATAAAAATACATGATAACTCGTAATCATCTTATTTAAAAAAAAAAAGGCCTACATTTAACAGCATCGATTTGGTCATGTCTACGGATTCCATATAATATAACTATTAATGTGATTTTATAATTTATTTGATAGTTTTTAAAATTAACTTGGGACTTACATTTCTTTTTAAAAAATTGGGAATATTTGAAAAGCTCCTGTTTGGGCCAGCCTGTAAGCATTCTACAGTACATTCATTTTTGTCATTTGGGTCACAGTATTTTGGACAGGTCCACATTGCCAAGATTTTTTTGGGTTATGAGTCGGGGCTCCGAGCGTGATCCGAACCTGACACGACACGTCGACACATCGTTTGAGCATCATCCTTCAATATTCTAATGTAAAAAAAAAAAAAAAAAAGCACCACAATTCTGACTCTGTCGGCCCAAATTTTCTGGCCCCGGCTTCTCACCTAACCGCAAAGCCTCTATTTCTCTACGGACACGCGGTTGCAGGATAAACATGTCCTTCTGTGAAATCAAAGGGGAGAGACTTTTCGAGATGAGATCTTCGGCGATGGGCAGGCGAGTCGGAACCAGGAGCGAGTCGGCATTAACGCGGGCGGTGGAAGCCGTCTTTGACTTTTTCAGATTGGCCGAGTTTGAGATCCTCTTCTTTCTTTTCTTCATCGTCGCTTATGTTCTCTTCAAAGACATTGTAATTTCGTCTCTCTCTTATCCTTTCCATTTCTGCTTATGCTTCTTTTGTTTGTTTTAAGGTTACCCAATTATAGTCTTAATTTAAACGAGATTTTTTTGAATGTGAGTATATAATATTAGTGTTTTGGATCAATTTGGTTCTTATAGTCTTGTAAATTGATTCAATCTTTAGTTTTAATTTGTGGGAAGAATAATTAAGCTAAACTTTGACATTACACCATGGGAATCTCAGCCTTTAAGCTTGATGGGATGCTTGGTGACTGGTGAGTTTGATAACAGTATTGATCATGTTGAAGAATTTTTACTTTTTGTAAGCAACATATATTTCTTGTGAGTAAAATAACTTTTATTTAATTTATATTCTTCGAAAAAAAATTCATATTTGTCTTTATTGTTGGAATTAATTTAAAGGTGTTTTTTTTGGTAGTTTCACCTGTTATTTAGCAAGTTGGTGGAACATTCTTCCAGAAAGGGTAATGAGGCTCATGTTTCTTTATGATTGTTTCTCAAGTGCAGCTAAATGTTGAGAGTTTCACATTATATAATCTTGAGAAAGAGGAAGGGATTTCTTTGTTCGCATCTTTTGAAACAACTGAAAACTCAATGGGAACCCCTCTTTTGTTAGGTTGTACATGTAATATAAAAATGTCAACAAACAATGCTCACTTGTCCGGAAAGAAGGAAAATTGGGTAACAAGGGAAAAATTTTTGTCGGGGTTTTCAAGTTTAGTGCTTTGCAAAGCCACAATTTTGAGTAAGTATGCAAAGTAGCTGTAGTGCGTAGCAGGGAGGCGTGTTAGCATATTAAACAAATCTGTTTCCTTTTCCATCATTTTCCAATATTGAATATTATAAGAGATCCTAGATCATGGTTTATCTCTAGCAACATGGTTAATCTCTTTCATTAATTAATCCATTATCTTCCTCTCTACTAATAAACTCTTCTTTTATCTTCAAGCAAACACAATAGATCCACATATGTATATTTATTGCTTCCGTTGCACAGGTTCCTCGTGAGCAGATATTAAGAGTGTCTCCGTGTTACTTTTGTTTTGTTCTTTTTTTGACAGTGCTAAACCATTCATTAGAACTTCAGTAACTGATGTTACAATCCACAGTTGGTCTTGATATGTTAAATGCCTGGCGATATGTTTTCAATCTCTAATCCCCCCTTTCCGTACTCTCTGCCCTGATTATGTTATGATTGCCTCTGCTAGTAAATTCTAATAATTGATTACTTCCACTGCAGACATCGAGGCCTGAATACAATCAAATTCTTGTAAAGAAGCCTGCTGGAATTGATTTTTGGCCTTACTAGAAGAAGTCTTTTTATTGAACATGTTGGATGTCAGCATCAATCGGGTTTGTTAGCATACCCTCTTATGACTGTGCATTGTTCCTATTGTATTTGTATCTTACGTAATTTGTAAGCAAAACTGATGAAACTACTCCAAAAATTCTACAATGTTCCAAATAGCAATAGCAAAATCCTGGAAAAAAAATGTTTGCAATACTCTTCTCTCTCTCTCTCTCTCTCTCTCTCTCTCTCTCTCTATCTATATAATCTTTCGTTCACCCCTTGACTGGGAATTGAGGTGCACCAATCTGCGAACAAATCTCAGATGTGGTTTATGTTTTTCGTTTGTTCATGTCTTAGATTTAGTGGCATAATGGTGTTAAAATGATGATGACAAAATTAATCAGGTCTTTTCCTTGGTAAATGAAAGAAAAACTGAACCGAAGCAACTTAATAGTTAATATTTGACATTGGTGTCTACCAACCGAAGCATTAAGGGCTTTGGGAAAGGCTCTGATGCTTCTTATTTCAGCATCCAATTCTGCCGGTTTTCAAGGCAACATTTTCTCTATTTTCTCGGTGGCAGATTGACACTCGCATATCTCTTTCTGTAATATGGAAGATGGTTTACTTGATGAAATGCGAACTCCCATCATATTTTGCAGCTCAACCATGACTTTAAACGCAGACGAGACCAATAGTTGGCATACTCCAGCGCCATATGCACATACAGAATGAATCAAAGCGGATATATAGGGTCATTGGGGGGGGGGGGGGGGGGGGTTGTTGGTACCGTTTTACAGGAGGGAAAAAAATAAATTTTCTTTCGTTAGGTAAAATATTTGAAAAATTATTCTTGAAATATTTTTTTTTAGATTTTACAAAATAAATATTTCTTTCAAAACAAATGAGTTAAAAAGATTGTGAGAAAAAAAGAAAAATTTAAAAATTGATTATTATTCAAATACCCTTTTGATTTACCCTAAAAAATAAAATATGAAGATTAAAATTATCAACAAATTTTTTTAAAGAAAAAGTATGATATTTTAATGTCTTTTTCTCTTGAAAATATAAGAATTTTTTTGATATATCAAATTATTTTAGAACGGTGTGCTATTATCTTTTTACTTTCAATACTTCAAAATGATCCTCCAAAGTTCGTATTATGATGGTTATTAAATTTGTTATTAATTAGTTCGTTTGACAAAAGCAACAGGAATTGAAACTTGACAAAGGTAATATTATTCTTCTATGAAATGACTATTCAAGATACAAAAAAAAAGTTGTTCTTTAATATGTTCTCTTTTTTATTTCTCCTCGCTTTCTCATAATTGACAAAAAAAAAAGATATAAAAATTTACAAATTATATTCCGGAAAAATTGAGTGGTATAATGCTTTTTCTTTAAAAGAAATTTGGTATTAAATGTAATACTTTAAAACATCATACTGTTTCTTTAAAAAATTTGATATTAAATGTAATGATTTTTATATTTAATAAATTATTAATATGAAAATATAAAATTAATTATAAAATATTTATAATGCTAAAATTATCTTCATACATATATTATTTTACTTAATTTATTTTAATTCAATCAAAGGATATTTTTGTAAAACTTGTTTATATTTATGAAAATATGTTACATGAAACAAATATAGGAATATAAATGTAACATATTATTTTTAAAAAAATTAAGTAATAATTAAATACATTTTTTTTAATTTTTTTAAAATTTTATTTTTAAAATAAAACATTTTTAAAATGTGAACTTTTTAAAAATAAAACAATCATAATAACAAATGTACCTTGGAATCAGGAAAGGTCTCTTACTTGCAGTGACCAAGCTAGCAAATAGCAATGAGAGAAAGGAATGTTCAAGAGGGGGAAGGCCCTAAAAGGCTAAAACAATCTTGGAATCCTGATATGAGGGTTTAGAGTTAGTTTTGTCCTCATTTTGGAACTACCAAAATGCATATTGGTCAGCTATGGTGCTAAATTTGCTAATGAAGATAAATTTTGAAAATGCGTGCCTTGATGAAGTTGCATAGTATAGATAATTTCGCTTGTGAACAAGCTTCAAGTTTGGCATTCTACAATATTGGGAAAGTAGCCAGAGCTTTTGTAACCCAGGAACAAAGTCATACGTAAAAGCCATCCTTCGTTAAGCCTTCTTCACTTTACTAGTAAGCAACACTCATACCACTAATCCAAGGAAACGAAAAGCCAGGAGTAGTGCCTTGTTCCAAATTGTATCAAGATTCAAGAAGTGTAGATTAACGTTGGTCTGGTCGCCTAAGCCAACTTTACACTGTCAGATGTCAACGAAGATGTTAGGGCTATCATCTGTTGTTTCTCCCTGTTGTGTTACTTTTATCCTTGTACCCAAAACAAACACATTAAAAGGGGCTTGACTTCTCTTTTCTGTTTGGAGAAAATTAGAAGGGATATCAAATTGACGATGTGATAAAGACAAAGAAAGTCAACACATGAATAAAACAATAAAAGAACACTGCTGCAATGTCAGCAACATTGCGTAAAAGAACAATAATCACTCATATATATGGTTCATCCAATGCTTCGTTACACAACACAACATGCAATGTCAGCAACATTGCATGAAAGGACAATGCTGGGGGCAATGTTATCTCCAAATGACTTGATCACTTGAGCAGAACATCTTGCATATTTAATACTCACAATCGAATACCACAGAGATGAATGGAAACTCACCAATCAAATACACAACACGGACACAAATCACAACAAAAATCAAAGTTAGCATTCTTCACAACACAGTTTTTTGTGCAACTATCTCTATTCTCTAGACTTCCTTGGTCGTCTCATTTGTCTTCTCGGATTCATCTAAGCCAGATGGAGCGCCTATAAGCCTTTCCAGTGTTTCCACTGGAACTTTGCATACATTACGGCGGAATCCAATATCAGAAACCAAACGGCTGGCACAGTACACGCTAACACCAACCAGTGTCAGACCACTAAAACCAACCAGTGTCAGACCACTAAAACTGGTAGTCAAAAAACGAAGTGGTGAAGACACTATAGTACCAGCAGCAGACAAGTAAGATGCAGCCTGCCCACTCCGGCCTACACTCATGTTTGTGAGCACAAGCAGACCTGTTTTGCAGTAAATTGCAAAGTCTTCACAGTTATTTTTGAAAACATTGTAGCATCCAAATCCAT
>JASKGM010010631.1:0-37709 GCA_034509205.1 Ceratonia siliqua
GCAGAATTCAGTTACAACACCTCGCTGCACACTGCGGCTAAGGTTACCCCGTTCGAAGTTGTTTACGGAGTGCCACCCCCGAATCCCCTGACTTACATTCCGGGCACCTCCAAGGTACACGCAGTAGAGGAATATCTCCAAGACAGGGACACCATCCTAAGGGAGCTCCGCAAAAACCTTCAACATGCCCAGAACCAAATGAAACAGGTCGCGGATCGCAGTCGTCGGGAAGTATCGTTTGAAGTAGGAGAGCATGCCTACCTGAGATTACAGCCATACAGATAGAATTCAGTGGCCTTTCGCAGCTCCCCTAAATTATCTCCCAAATTCTTTGGGCCATTTCGAATAATAGAGAAGGTTGGAGCAGTAGCCTACAGATTACAGTTGCCACCGGATTTTAAAGTCCATGCTGTCTTCCACGTCAGTCAGTTGCGTAAACACGTGGGAGGCCCTCCTGAAGTGTCAACGCAACTTCCAACGACCCAGGACAGCTCGTTTGCTTTGCCCATGCCCGAAACAGTCCTAGACCGACGAACAGTCACAAAGGGGAAGTACAGGCCTAAACGAGAAGTGTTGGTCAAGTGGAAAGGGACTCCCATCGAAGATGCTACCTGGGAGAACGAATGGCGCCTCGCCAAGACATATCCGCACTTCATCCTTGCGGACAAGGACGCCGAAGAGAGGGGGGAATGATGTGATTACCCCTACTCCCCATTTCTGCTTCATTACTGTATAACCCCTCTCTCGGGACCAGGTGGTAGTGGTTAGGAATCAGACGTGTCCTCCCCCTGTTGTACAGTTCTTTTAGTGTGTAGTAGTTCACCTTCCCTGGTGCCTCACCCTTATATTGTGAGGATCCTTTGGAAGAATTAGGATATGAATGAAAGAACTTTGTTCCTCTCCTCCTCTGTTTTCTCTCCAATCCCCTATTCCTTCCCCCTCCTCAAATTCTTCACAACAAAATCTCACATGTTCACCTTCCCCATTCAAGAGCCACCTCCATTCCACCCCATTTGCGAGCATATTCTCCATTTCTTTTTCAATCATGATACCAAGCAAGGAGGAAGGGGAGAAGGGGTTTCGTGTTCATCATTGTGGTGTCAACAAGCAATCAATGGCAGAGGACGAGAACTACAATGGTAAACTGGGAGAAGGATGATGCGATGGCTGAATTGAGTGACGAGACAACTGATTGAGGGTTGAGGGATGGCGAGTCGAGGGGTAATTTTTGAATTTGATCTCCTTTGATAATTTCCTTCTCAAGAGAATGAGAAGTAAGAAAATATAACTTCTCATTAAGAAAAAATTTTCATTTTTTGATAACTTCTCATTTATATTACAAAGAGATCCGAACACTAGATATTACATCAAAATACCTTAAATTTTAAAAAGAATGCATTATTTTCATTTTTAAGGAGATCTAAACGACCTCTAAGACTCTGTTTGTTTGGTTTTATTTTGTGAATAAGTTATTTTTTTTAAAAAATAATATATTTTGATAAAAATATATCTATTTATTTGGACTTATAAAAAATAATAAATTAATGAAAATAGAGAAAATCTCCTATAAGGAGAAACTAAAAATTGTAACTTCTCTTGATAATGAAAAAAATAAGAAGAGAGAGAAACTTTCATATATAAAATTGTTCACTCTTCTTCAAAAAATTTTCTTAATTATTGCATTTAAATACAAAACAACTTCTCTTTAAAAAAAATTTCTCCCACAGGAAAATAAGAAAAAACATTCTCTGGTAAGCCTAGACAAACAGACTCGGCCCTGTTTGTTTAGGTTTATTCTGATAATAAGTTATTTCTTTTTAAAAAATAATGCATTTTGATACAAATATACATGTTTGTTTGGACTTATAAAAAAATGATAAGTTAATGAAAATGGAGAAAATCTCCTATAAGAAGAAGCTAAAAATTGTAACTTCTCCTGATAAGGAAAAAAATAAGAAAAAAAGAAATTTTCATATTTAAAATTGTTCACCCTTCTTCAAAAGCCCTTATTAATTATTGCATCCAAACACAAAATAATTTCTCTTTAAAAAAAAGTCCTTCCTCGAGAAGGAAAAAAGACATTTTCTATACAGTTCAAACAAACCGCTCCAATCAAATCATAAAAAGTCAATTTGAGTTGGGTTGATTTCATGGATAAAGTTATGTAAAAATTTTTAAAATAAGAATATTATAAAAATTTAAATAAAAAAAATATGGACAAGTTTATACTTTTAAAAGAAAAGAAAACATATGACATCTTAACTACAATAACATAAATGTTCAAGAGCAAACTAATTATATACAATTTTTTGTAAAAAAAACAAATTGTTTCACTAAGATTAAATGATCATTTGACAATAAATCATTTGACAATAAAGTTATTTCTTGTAAATTTCAAATATTCATCGAATAAATTCATTTAACTACTTGCATTAAAAAACCAAAAAAAACAAACTTATTGCAAATTTAACACTTGCATCTAACATGATTTGTACCAAAATTTTTTTTAAGTGATTCTAAATAACAAAGCATTCTCTAGTGGATTTTCTACTACCAAGACTTGATTGAGATCCTTTAGGTGTTGACTATTTTGGATCTTGAGACGTTGCATCATTTAGTACTGAAACCTCTTATGCAATCTATTATGAATATTTAACAAAATGAAAATAAATCTAAAATAGTAAGTAACACTAATTAATCAAAATATCAAATAACCATAAATGACAAGAAAAAAGAAACAAAGAGAAAGTAAATTAAAAAATGAACAATCATTAGAAGATCTTACCTATTATTGAAGGCAATTAGAGAATGATTGAAAACACTATTATAAAAGAGCTAAAGAAGAGAATAAAAAAAAATATATATATATAAACAGGAGGAATGATAGAACGAGAGAGAACCAAGAGATGTATCATATTTTGACTGAAGGCTAAAAAATACGTAAGAGTTTTATAAATTTTTTTTATTAAAATTAACTAAAATCAAAGAATCATAATTAAAAAAATTAATATTTCAAATTTTAAATTTATGTGATACTAATATATTTATTTAAAAAATAATAAAAAATAATAAAAATATATTAAATTATATTATTTTTACCAATCCGTTTAACCCTATTAAACCCACATAAACATTCGGTCGCGTTGGTTTGCCCTAAAATTTGCCGCTTACTCTTACTTCCGTATTCGTTT
The DNA here is from genome assembly GCA_034509205.1 of Ceratonia siliqua. Taxonomy (NCBI): domain Eukaryota; kingdom Viridiplantae; phylum Streptophyta; class Magnoliopsida; order Fabales; family Fabaceae; genus Ceratonia; species Ceratonia siliqua. Next base: position 3,192 of record JASKGM010010631.1, read on the forward strand.
CTCTTCGACTGCGGCTAGAGCTTTCTGTCTTCCGTGGCTTCTTTCGTCGCTGGGTAGCAAAGCAAATCATGGGGCACTCGAACGTGTGGAGCTCTCACCCGAAGAACTATGGCCCTGGTTCTCGCACCTGGTAAGTAAACTGTTTGGATTGGATCTTGGGCGAAAGCGGCCCGCAGTAGTGTATTGGATTGTATAGAACCTGGTTTGATTCATCACAGGATGGATTTCAATAACTTTCCTTATTATTTCTCGGTAATTTCATGTTGCGATTGTTTTAAAAGTCTTTTGCTTTTGATCTGAAATAAGATGGTTGAACCATTGCTACGTGTTTGTGATAACGGGTATTTTAACAATTGGGTTTGAATATCTTGGCCACCATTCCTTTATCCTTTTTGGGTACAATAATTTCATGCAAATTACTATGTTAGCCTCTTTTATTTTTAGCATATACGTCATACTGCGGTAGTTTTTCAAAATCTGTGAGGGTGCCAGTAGATTAGAGGTCTTACAACATGCTAATCTGTTAATGATAGTGTAACGATGCTGAATCGTGATATTTACTAATTGTCTTTTAAGTCATGAAGCAATAATAAGCGGAAGCAGTCCTCCTCTAAAATTGTATAATGTGCTTGGGATCAAGATAAGTCTAATTTTGTGTGAAAGTAAATTTTTTAGTTGATTTTCTTTGATAGTTGTGGAATTCTGCTATGTTCTGTTGTGTTCTTTGTTGTTTAGATTGGTACGCCTGCGAGATGTTTTTGCATTGAGCCCTCCCGTGGTCCTTTCCAGAAAATTGATGTTTGATACTTTATACTTTCAAACTTGCTTAATGCTAACTACAGTTGCACATTTTTTTAGAACCAAAGTTAGGCACATTCTGCTATTAAAGCTGTATTGTAAAACTAAAATGATCTTTTCGAATTTAGTTGGATTATTATATTCTATCTTAGATAAACTAGAAAATCTGCTGATGATTTAACGTTGTTGGAGGGATTTGATTGTTATTTGTTTAAGTGTGCTTGATTGCTTGGTATTGGTTAACCAAATTTTTAATAGTTTTGATTGTGATTGGTATTTTCCTTGTGTGTTTTTCAGCCGTGTCTGTGGGAACCCCCATGGATTGATCAGGAAGTATGGGCTCATGTGTTGCAGACAGTGCTTCCGTAGCAATGCCAAGGAAATTGGCTTCATTAAGGTAAATATATGGATTTGCTATTTGCTAGTCCGGTCTTGACTACACCATTATCAAAATTCTTTCTCTCTATCTCACTCTGTTTGTGGATATCCGCTGGTGGGATTGATTTGTTGTATTCCGTATATTGTTTTACAATGTGTTCTCATACGTTTTTATTTGCTCCTGCAGTATCGCTGAAGGGCTATGTCTACATCCTTCATATTCTGGCCTTGGATGTTTTGTTTGAAGAAACATTATGTTTTCCGCATCATCAGACTTAAGTTGTTTGACTGAGAATATTGTTATATATATACATTATTGGGCTATCTGCTTTCCTATATGTGACCCCTTAATCATTTTGCAGTAAATAGCTATCGTTTTCTTGCGTCTGAGGGTGATATTTTCTTTTCCCAGCATAGTTTATCTTATTACAAATTATTATATTTGGCTTCAAACAAATTGTTGCTTACCCTAGTATGAACAACCTGTTATTTCTTCGAGTCTGAACAATATCTGAAGCTTTGGCTGATATGCATTGTTGCCTAAACTGAATATTAGATCCAATGACATTCAGTTGTAATTGAATGAGTGAATCTTTGTTTCAGTATTTTTATTTTCAGAAGAAAAAACAAGTTTTATCTTTGCATTAGGTTCATTTAGTGTAGTTTTTGTGGCGAGTCTAGTATAGATTTAGTGTTTTTAGATTGTGAATCTCAGTTGAATCAACCGGTGATTAGTGAGATATGTTTCATGAGTAAAGTTGTTTTTGGTAGGGGGAGTAAATTTTTTTTAATGGGCAAATGAAAGGGGTTTTATTTTTTAAGGGGAGGGGGGGTTGAATGAATTTGACAAAAGTAGAAATTGACTTGCTTAGAACATCTCCGACATTCCTCTGTGTTCATAACAAGTTAAACCAATGCTGTGCCTGGATGGAGGACAAGACCCACTGATACAGGGAATGAAAGAATAAACACCCTTTATAGTTTATACATAGTACCCTCATTAATCACTTCCACCAACCCATTTATGCCATTGCTCCAACGTCCTTCCTCTTGAAGGCATTTCAGCATCTTCCTTTTTTATTCCTTTTCATGTTTTTGTGTATTACCTAACTACCATTCTGGCAGCCCACACTTCAACTGCTTTGTCAAAATAAGGTTTTAACAATTCAGAAAAAAAAAAAAATCTCCATAATCATAAATTAATTGACATGTGGTCATCAATTGAATCTTATCTAAAAAGTTGAAGTGATTTAAATATCTTAAAAGAATTTAATTTAGTGCTTTATCCAACCTTCGTACATCCTCGTGCTGCTTCATTTACTCTAAAATTCTCATTTCTAAAGCTGCATTGCCTTCTTTTTGAGATTGGATGTGGGTTTTTTCTTCTTGGATGTTTCTGTTTTGGGGATGATTTTGATTTTTGGGTTCTGTATGAAGATATTACATTTTGGTTGGGACTCTGAGGGTTTGATTCGCTATCTGTGTTGAAAAGTCCTGATTGATGAATGAAGGGTATCCAAGTTCATAGCTGGAAGAGATGTGAACGGCAGATAGTTTGCTTTTCAGAAAATTGTGTAAACAAAAGTGTACCTGAAGTTATTTGTATGTGGCAAGTTATTAGCAAAATTCTTTTTGAGAAACCTGTTACTTTAAAGAGGGCGAAGTTGTCTGTTCTGTGTGCTTAACACAATTAATCCATGTTAATGGGCTTCATTATTTTTCATCAGAGAGGTGCATCTAATAGTTTTCACTTTTCAGGGGTAGGCTGGGAAATTTAGGAAGTCTGATGACAGGTATACATTCTAGATACTTATGTGTTTAGCCATTAAGGTGAAGTTTAACTATTTTACATCTTAAAAATATTATTTAATTGTATTGCAATGTAGTGTTGAAACTATAAAAAGTCTCAAACATCCTCTTATGTGTTCTTATTCACCATGCTGCCATTACAGTAATTTTCACCATTGGATTAACCTGACTTCTAGGATTATAACAAGTTGCATGTAAGATTGTTAAGAGCTTGTTTTTTAATGGCATAAGCAATGGAAGTCTTGCAGGTTTTGTGTTTGAGATATTTACTCACAAAGTTTCTACATCTCTAATTCTCTATCTCTTCTTCCTCTTTTGAAAAATTCAACTTGGACTGTGTAGAAAAATTATTTGTAGGAGAGAAAAAAATAGTTAGCATATTTTTTTTAATAAATTATTATTAAATAATAAGATGATGTTACGTTATAGTCCCATTTTAAAGTGGTAATATAATATTTTTTATTTTCACCTGTCTTTTTTGTTTGTTTTACTTTTTGATATTAAATTATTATTTGTTATATCATATATTTTTTTAAAATTTTTTTAAAATTTTTTTACTATTTATTCATTAATTTTTTAAATTTATTTTTTCATAAATAAAAAATAAAAATAAAATAAAAAAAGTAAGAAGTGGAGAATGAAAAATGTCATGTTATCGTCCCAACGGGGGCAATAGGACTTTTTCTAAATAATAATATCACATATATTATTATTTTAATTATTATATTTTTAAGTAATTATTATGTTAATATCTTATTATGGGAGCGATAGAAATACAGTCTCTTGCAAGCTATTATAAATCTTACAAGTGGCCAGTGGGGTTTACATTTTTCAGGTGAGACCTATAGGCTCTTGTAAGATGACTGTATTACTTCCACTCTTTGGATGATAGCTTAAAAATATATTTTTTCTAATATATGTACATTATTATTTTTTAGTTATTTAATAAAAAATTTTAAAGTTAATGAGAAAAACATATCTAAATGCCAAGTGATGATACTCATATCATCTTATACACTACTTTTTTTTTATATATTATTTTATTATATTTATCACATACTATTATTATTACTTTATAATATATTAATAATTAAAAATATAAAATATAAAAAAATAATATATAAACATCATAACTATTATATATTACAATTGAAGTTGATTGATGCTAAGTACAAAAATGAAAAATGAAAAATCAAATTAGTTATTATAAAAACTCCCTAATATTATATAGAGAGAAATGTTAGAAATGGATGGCATAACAAATGATCCTTGGTTGGAAAAGAAAAGAAAAGTAGAAGAAAAAAGAGTAGCTGAAAAAAAAAAACAAAAAGGTAGGAAATTATGCATTATAATGGCATTTATACAATTATACTAGTTTCACACTGCATTTCAATGGTTTTTTTAATTTTCCCTTAAAAAAAATATCAGTTTAAGTTTCTTGTTCAACTTTAATTTAACTCAGAAAAGAAAAAGATTTATACAAGCTTAACTTTATAGCCTTGACTATAATATTTTTAAAGCTTTTAATACATAAATAGTAAATTTAAATTAAAAAGGTATTTCCTTTTATTAAAAAAATTATCTTCAATGCATTCAAATTAAATATCTTATTCACGGTCATTTATTAAATCACCTTTATTAAATTTCCAAGACGGACGCGAACCAATTTCTTAACCAAAATTTATACTTTGAATTTTACAATCAAAATATTAATTAATAATTAAATTCCCAATATTTAATTACTTTATTTAATTATTTAATTTTCATTTTTTCAACTTTATTTATTTACTCTTCCCTTTCCTGCAAAACCCTAAATTCATATATCACTCTGGAGAATTTGTAAACATGAGTTGTTATTTTTCTCTGTAATTCTATAAATTTTTTTATTGAATTTTTGTGTTGATTTTGAAGCTCTGTGTAGTCTCTGCAATGGCGGAGGTTTAAGATACAGCGCTGCGTTTTTTTCGGAGGGGATGATAAACTGCTGCAGTTCTACATCTGGGTTTTTCATCTATTTAGCATTGCAGAGAAAAGGGCTTTGAGTTTTGGAAGTTTTCTGTGATATTTGAATTTTTTTTAAGCTCGAACGTCATTGTACTATTTCTGGGTTTCTTATTCCTGCATTCAAATCTATTCCTTAAGGTAGATTATAATTTTTTTTTGTGCTTGGGTTTGAAAAAGTTGTACTCTTCTATGGGTAGGGTTTAAGCATTTTTGAGGTTTTGGTTTCTTTTGTTTTAACCTGATTCATATAAATGGAGGAAAAGGAGAGTTTTGGTTCTGGGCTTGCGGTAAAGGGTGACGAAGCCCCAGAGAGCTATCACGTAGCTTCGAGAAATGAAAACTCTGAGCAGTTTGGTGGGCCCGTAGGGGCAGCTCCGGTGCCTGTCAGTGTGGCGGCGACTCCAGGTACGGTAGTTAAGAAGAAAAGGGGGAGACCTAGGAAATATGGACCTGACGGCACGGTAGCGTTGGCGTTGTCTCCGATGCCCATTTCATCATCAATTCCGTTGACTGGTGACTTCTCAAGTTGGAAACGGGGTAGAGGGCGGCCTATTGAATCGATCAAGAAGTCTTATAAGTATGACTTCGAAAGTCCAGGACCAGGTAGTGTATTATAGCTCTTTGATCTTTAAATTTGTAATCTTTAATTTTAGTTACTGCTGGGTCTTGTCTTACTTTTACGTCTTTAGATGGGTTTTGTATCACTGTTGCATTTTCCCCCTTGAAAGTAGGAGAGCAATAATTACGGTGAATTCTCTAACCTGGTAGCCCTGTCTTTTACTTCTGGGGAGTAGGAATAATATCTTTGACTGAAATTTTAATTCTTTTTTTTTTGTTCTGATTGGTATATATAGTTAATCATGTGGACTATTAGCTACTTCCTCTGATCTGGGTTTTCAGTCTATATTTGGTTTCTTAGATTTGTTTGATGACTTTATGGTAGAGTTTACGAGGGTACAAGTGGACCCTTAGCTTAGATTCCCTTTCAGATCTGGAATAGAAGTTCTGTGGCGGAAGAGGATATCTGGTGGTCATTGTAAAGTAGGGTCAGTTATCTCTTCAGGCTGCACATTATTCTCTTTTTTTCCTTTATGAGGGTAAGATGCCTTACTCTGACCACCGAGGAAGAGTTGGAATAATTGAAGGCGCCAGCATATTCAGTTGGTTCCAAGTAGTCAGCTGATGTGACCACGCTTAAATTGGTCTAGAGACCCTAAATTAAACATTATTTTCATAAGCCTGCTAACTGCCTCGCAGGGTATTGGCTTGGACCATGCCATATTGCAAATTAAGGACAGAAAACGGATAATCTGAGCAAGGATGATTCTTAAAGTGACATTATTTTAAATGGGTAGTAATAGTATTATAGGAAATTTGGCTGGGAAATATTTTCAGTAAGATGAATTCATTTATACAGAATGAAAGAGTTGCCTCATGGATGACAATCTTAATTTATATAGATATTAGTTCTGATGCGGAGCTTTGTTGTCTCCTATGTGTAGGATACATTTGCACATCTCGAAGAGGCAGGGTGTGAACACTAAATTTTATGTTAGCTCATTAGCCAAGCTGTATTTAGCTGGGAAGCAGACATGTAACTCCTATATCCAAAAATATCAAGGTTCTATAATGTCATGTTTATGTGATTTGTCCCTCTTTGTCTTTGAAAGTTCTGATGTAGGTTTAGGATGTCATAAAGCATATAACAACAGATGCTTTACCCATTTAACTAGTAAAGCAGAGTAGACCTAGTGTAAAAGATATATTTGAAATTAGGGTATATCGTGTCAAATTATGATCTACCATATCATGGTATGATGTGCTATAGTACTTGTTGCACATTTTGTTCATTGTTATGAATTCAGAAAATTAGAAACCAAACTTTGTCACTTAAAATACATAAAATATGTATGGGCTGTTCATTTACTAAACTGCGTATTGCACTTTGGTTCAACTGTGATGTTCAGAGGTATTTCTTGTCATGAATTGAAAGTAATTAGGGTTATTATCTGTTAATTAATTAGACAGTAAGGTGGAAATCAATTCTGATAGTTTGAAATATTTTGGTAATTGTCCATTTAAGTAAATGAGTCAAATAAAAAAATATATAAAAGAGTTAAGATATGATTTAATGATTGCAATTCCTGTTTCAGTCTACAGAGTTGAAAATGCTTTCTATGTTGTTTTTGCTTTTGCTTAAGAAAAGAGCCTGTTGGTCAAGAAAGAAAAAAAATGGATTGCATCTTTCTAGATGATGCGTGAACTTTATTTGATTATGTGAATTCCTTTTATATGATGAAATAATAAGTGCAATTTGGTTGTGAATTAGAAAGTTTAATTCTCGACTTAAAAGCTTTTATTCTCCGTCTCTGTCTCAACTCATCTACCTATCTATCTTATTTACAGGTAATGGAATTGCATACTCGGTTGGTGCCAATTTTACACCCCACGTGCTTACGGTTAATGCTGGCGAGGTATTCAGTTCATTTTCCTTTTAGGTCTATATTCTATATCGTGAAGTGTGGTCAGATTATAGTTTTACTGTAATTGATTTGTGTATGTATGCCATATACAGAAGAAATGCAATGGCTATTCAATCTGCTTGCAGTTTAAAATGCCATACATTTCAACTTACTTATCAAATATAAATTACTTTAACCTCGTATGATATTTTCCTTTTTGTATATCCACATATGTCTTTGTATTTCTGTATGCCCTGTGTTTACTAGTGTTTATGTCGTGTCTTTCACTGGCTACCATATGACTGGTGAAAATAAATTTGTTGTCTGCTTAATAGTAATTGTTAAGGAGTTAGAATGTCAATCTAGAAAATAAATTAATGATCGAGATAATAGTTGCATGATTGGCTGAGCTCTCTAAAGAATATTAGGTCGGTACTTAACATAAATCATTTCATAATTGCAAAGAGGTTAGGTTATCCTGAGAATAACCTATATTGCCAACAAATCACAAAAGGGTGCCTGACACAGGTTGAGGTAAATTATACAATATTTAAGTGTGGCTCAATTAAGAAGTTCTATGGAGAAATATTGTTAGTAAAGTCTGGGACAAAAGGGTGCCTGACACAGAAGATGTTGATTGATTTGAATTAATTAGACCATTATGTGTATGCTAGGCACATGAATTTAAATGTTCGTTAATAAGTTTAACATGTTATAGTCGTGGAGAAATATTGTTAATAGCAGTATACTTGTGATATGAAATAGTACTACATCCAAGGTTATAGTATTAGATGACAAATTTATTACAGGGATTATAACATGTTTTATACATTATAATTAATATTGAACTAATTTATTAGCTTATATTTTTTTTATTCACTACGAAATTTTTTTTTTTTAATTTATCATGAAGATATTACAATGTTTTAAATGGGTAGAGACAGGATGGTTTGGGGAGTCAAGATGTCGAGATGATGCCCTTGTCAGATTTTGAGTGTATATAGGTATTGGGATATCTGATGAGGTCTGGGCAAATTCGCAGTACCTTTACTCCAAAGACTGTTGAAATTTAAACAGAAATAGAACGATTATTTTTGGCAGGGGGTGAATTTCTATTATTTTCTGTCTATTTTGTAAAGTGTACACATTCTGATTTCCTTATGGCCTGTTTCAGGATGTTACTATGAAGGTTATGTCCTTCTCTCAACAAGGATCCCGTGCTATTTGCATTCTTTCTGCAAATGGCATGATTTCAAATGTGACACTTCGTCAACCAACTTCCTCTGGGGGTACTTTAACTTATGAGGTTGGTGCAGTCCTAAATACTTTTCTCTACCAGATGATGTTCATATAACTGTAACTAGGTTGCATAATATGTAACAGTAATGCACTTTGTTTACATGCCTTTCTGGCATTGTATGTATTACTTGATGTTAGGCCTAAATGTTTTTTTCCATATCTGCCCTGAAAAGGGAAACTTCTTTTATATGCTTTTGACTGGACCGACCCTTATTTTTCAAAAGGTGAGCACAATTAGACGATATTTAAGTGCAAAATGGATGCATCAAAAGTATGTTGTTAAATTCTTCCCAAAAACAAATCTGGGCTGTGCAATTAGTTGGCTGAACAGTTCTGTTAAGTTTGATTTTGGCGAGGTAATAAATTGCTGAATTATTTGACTTTTCTTGCAATATTCTCTCTATCAGCAAATGTCATGGGTTACATTAGGTCATCAGCCAAGAGGTTGCCATAATTTTATTGGTATTAATGTTAATATCTCAGCAATGGACGGATGATGAATGTGGACTTCGGAGAAGAGTTGCCATAATTTTATTGGTGTTAATGTTGATATCTCAGAAATAGAAGGACGATATATCATACATACATATATGTGTGTGTGTGTTAAGTAATCATTCTTTACTATTTATATATATTCTAACTACATATTGATTAGATGTTAGAGTTATCTTCTTAATTCATGGAAGTTATGGCACTAGGCGTATATTGGAAATTTTCGCAAGCTTATTTGGTGCTTTTACAGGGACGGTTTGAGATTCTTTCCTTGTCTGGTTCGTATATGCCAACTGAGAATGGAGTAACAAGGAGCAGATCTGGTGGGATGAGTGTCGCTTTGGCTGGTCCAGATGGTCGAGTGGTCGGGGGTGGACTTGCTGGTCTATTGGTTGCTGCTGGCCCTGTGCAGGTAAACCATCTGCTCTTGAAGAGGACATTCATTAAAGTATTCAAGTTCGATGCAAAGCTGCTATCTTAGATGTTTTTGTAACATTTATAAAGTTAAGATCATAAACTGCCATTATTTGTAAACACGAAGATGACAAATACTAATTTATACCGAACTACTTTCATACTATATTAACCGCCACCTTCCCCATAATAAAGGCGGAAAATGGAATAGAAGCCGAACAAATGCATTAAAGAACCAAATTACATGTATGTTTCCATAAGCACTTACCTTTTCTATGCATCAGGTTGTGGTGGGCAGTTTCCTTCCAGGTCATCAGCAGGAGCATAAACCCAAGAAGCAGAGAGTGGGGCATATATCAACTATCACCTCTACTCATTTTAATCCCATTTCTAATGAAGAAATACAAATCAGTTTTGGAGGAATAAAGCCTATTATGACACCTGCTGCTCTTCAAGGAGAAAATATAGCTTCCTTGAACAATGTTCAAGGCTCTAGGGACTCATCTTCTGATGATAAATGGCCTTTCCCTGAAAAAGAGTCTAACCCCAGCCAACCAAATGCTGGGACTCCAAGCTAAACATCACTGCTGCTAATGTGATATTCTGCAGAGTCAACAGCATTTATGCTCACTCATGCTTGTCTGACACTGACAAATAACCGGTTGGCTATTTAGAAGAGAACCTCGGATAGTCAGATGAGTTTCCACGTTGGTTTGAACCAAGAAGTTGTACTTTTAGTACTTAGGTGGTAGGAAATATGTTCGTTAGGCTTTTTCATGTGTCTGTTGTTGTCATGATGTATCTCTAGTGTTTATTGATTCTGTAGCAATTAGATGTAGGAAATATGTTGTGCCATTTTCTTCCTTATTTACATTCTATCTGAATGTTTGAAATCTTGAGTGGATGCAGGTGTCTGACCTGTAACCTTCAATATCATTTGTGGTTAAAGAAAAATTTATTCAGGTTGGTTGTCTCTTGTTACTATGGTTCCTTGCTCTCTAAAGTCTCTTGAGAAAATTAAACCAACAGATGTCTCCAGTTCTCAAAATATAAAACATCGTAGGTGTGAGCTATGAGAGCAAATTGAATTTTTATTTACAAAATCTTTCATGATTAAAAATCTGTCATAAATATTGTTCATTAAGTGCTTATTTTATATTTTATTAACATATTTTAAGAATAACATATAATACCTATTTTAAATATAAAATGTTAATTATTTAATTGTATATTATTATTATTATTATTTAATTTTTTAAATTTTGATATACAAAATTAATAAGATAATTATTTATTTAACAATACAATCGACAAAAATACAGCTATTTCAAATTATTAAATGATTTAAATATAATTAGGTCTAACACGAATTTTAATTCAATTTTTTTATATATACTAAAAAATAAATAAGTAAAAAAGTACATTTGAGTGTGCTTAATTTGATATTTAAATAAGTAAAAAAATTGACTCAATTATATTAGAATCATTTATAATGGAGAATTGTGAATTGAAATCTCAATCAAAGTTTTTTTTTAAAAAAAAGCAAATGTATTAAATGAGAATATTAGGTGGGTTTTATGAGTGCTTCGACCAAATTGACTAAGGATGTTGAGTAATAGTAAGTCAAGGACATCATAGACTTAAAAGTCAAGAGACAGAAGAGTCTTCAAAAGTCAAATACAGTGTCTGTCTCACTGGAGATTGAGATTGAGATTTGGGACTGCAATCCAACAATTGTCAATGGCGATGATCAATTTTGTCCGTGAAAGCTGGCCACTGTCCAAGTCAGTTTTACTTCATTTTTTTCTTCTTATTTGGAGATGGACCAGCTAAGTTATTCTTCCAAAAAAGTTATATAAAACTCTTTTTTAAGCAAATAATAAATTTTTTTTTTAAGTTACCGGTGGGTAAGGAGTCAAGTCTTAAAATAAAATAAATAATAATGAGTACGTAAAAAAATTTATAATTTTTTTGTTACTAGTATGATTTAAGGGCCTATTTTAAGATGATAATATTGTGATTTATCTTTTATTTTTTATTTTTTATTTTTATTTTTATTTTTATTTTTTAGTATTAATTAATTATTTTATGTCATTTTTTTTAAAATTTTCTTACTTATGAAAATTTTTTAAAAAAATATTGAATAAATAGTATAAAAAATTTAAAAAATATTTAAAAAATTTTCAAACAAATACATAACATAGAAAATAATTAATCAATAAAAAAAAAATTGTGAAGGGTAAATCAACAATGCTACCTTGGGAGGGTAGCATAGAAGAATCCATAACTTAATTATTCAAGATGCAACAAGTTTACTTAATAATTTATTAATAATTTCATTAAATAACAATATATTTCTATACATTAGTCAAATGTAACATTATTTTTTGTTGATAAATAAATAATAACATAAAAGGTACTTTTTTTTTAATTAAAAAAGGATACTTTTGATATATAAAAAGCAAAAACTAAACGTAAGTCGTGTTCAAAAGAATATAAACATGAATAAACTATTACTTTTGAAAGTTAAAACAATCTGGTAAACAAATTTGAGTATATAGCTTCTTATAACCTAATTCAATCGAATTTAGTAATCCATGAATACAAATATTTTTTAAAGATGAAATTAATATAACCCATATTTCAAGGAAGAAATTATAATTCCTTTTAAATGCTAATGTAACTTTATGGGCCTTAAGGAAAACTATAGAACACAGCTCATTTTGGAACGCATTGTTCAATCCAATGATGGCTGTTACTCATAAATCATTTTTGAAGATTCTAATGTTTCCAAGATGAAATGCAATTATATTGGGAAAACTGAAAACTGTAGTTTTTTTTTGGGGGGGTTTGGTAGAGTCTCCTAATTCAATCCAAACTTTCCTGGAAAAATTGTGCTCATAGATTGTTTTGACCCACTTTGGGCCTCAGATTGTAAATGTATAACTGTGGGTGAACTCGTTCCCTGCCTTGCAGGACAATCTGCGAACATCAGAAACAGGGAGGAAGAGAAACCGGAAGAAAGCACCAGAAAAGATTAAATCAGCGAACATCAGCCAAATCAACATCAAATACAAGCCACGAATTTGGTGGTATACTCCCAGCACGTTTATCTCCATAACTGTATAACATTAAAGAAAACTCACTTAGCAATAACAATATAAGGGTAATTCTGCAGAAAGCTCAAACTCTCAAGAGGTGGAGCTTCTCTTGTTGTAAAATGCATTTTCAGATTTACATCCTTGATACATTATTAGTTGAATTATAAATTTAAAAATCAGAATGTGCACTTCTAGAGGTTGAACTCTCCAAAAAATTAATCCAACATAAATTAGAAAAATATGGGGTCAAACTCATCTTAATACCCCATTTATGATAAGCAAATTGATTTTCAGAAGCAAAAACCAAAAAAAAAAAAATCCAGTTACCACACAGTAAAAGAATTTATGGTAGACAGTGAATTTTAGTTAATCACACAAGACCGTTCAGGTGTAACAGCAAGCAAAGAAAATAAGACAAATGCATACCCCATAGATGGTGGAATTGTGATTCTTCTTTTGTCACCGATCCTCATACCTGACGAAAAGAGAAGTTCAGTAAAAATATGTATGAACGGCTCCATAAAAATTAAATATATTAACAATAACATTAGACCGTATAAAGTCTCAGTTACTGTATATTACCATTCACCCCAACGTCCCAACCCTTTATGACTTGTCCTACACCTGCAAATACAAAAGACATTAGGGAAAGATATATAGCAAGCGAAAATATTTTTCATTCACTCGTTAATACAACATATACCAAGGCGAAATTTGAAGGGTGCTCTTCCCACATTTGAGTCAAATATTTTCCCGTTTTTCTTTAACTTGCCAATGTATTTAACAGTGACCTGAAATAAAACAATACATCCTATTATTAGTTGAAAGAGATTGCACTGGAAAAATGGGGGGAAAGGAACTGAATACTCAGAAAATCATTCCAATCTAGATTAGGATGTAACAATCACATCCTACAATACAAATACAAACCTCCATGCATATATTCTTATATAACTGTATGTATGCATATAAGCTTGTGACTGTGTGTGTATGGTCATATCCACAAAAATGCACGTGCTAAATTATAACTTGTGTCAGACTTCAAATCACACTGAATTACACACTGGAGCAGAGCAACTTCGGACAATGTAATAAACTATTGAAAAGTACTAAAATTCTGGATGCCTTCCAACTCATGCTCTTACTGATTGCCCTATATCACTATGCCAAAATTCTGAATAATCTATCTAACATTGCTTCATGGATCTTCAGACTTAAATCACCATGAATAATAATCAGGTAAAGAATGAAATATGCGAGCATCTAAAATATTGAAACAGATGTTACCCTATAAAGCATTATTTCTCGTACTTGCAAAAAAATGGAAAACCAGTTCTCCTCAGTAAAATGAAACAAGTAGACATGGCTTAATCAGACAATTTAACCATATAAAAATCAGTAGATAATGAGTGACCTGTTTGCCAGGAGCAGCTCTTTTGCCATCTGGTTTACCCATGGACAGTTCCTCAATAACCAACCCATTTGGAAAGGTTCTCACTTGAGATGGCTTGGCTTCAGTTTCTTTTTCCACTCTCTCTGAGGTGGATATATTCTGATTTCCCAAAGTTGTAGCAGCCTGATTTGCATTAGTTACTCCTTCATCAGCCTGGGTCTTTTTCTTATTCTTCTTCTTCTTTTTCTTCTCACCAAGGACCCTGCCCACAAACACCATAAATTCACAAATAACACATATATAAAGGGGGGGGGGGGGGAGGGGGGGAGATTTTCAGTTCATTTAACTTGGCAATCAAAGAAATTAGCCAGGAAAAGGGGCAGAAAATTTTGGCTTAGCATATCAATATCCAAAATTTTAAAGCTGAGATATTTAATGTTGCATATTGAATATTTCTGTAAACCATCTGTAACAAAAAAGCACTGCACAACATAACTGTGATATCCTAGTTATTCAGATGAAAGTTCTTACTTTTCATTGGATAGCTGTCCTTCATGCTCATCCTCTGCATAAGTAACATGGCTCAGGTTGGGTGTTGTTTTCACCTCCTCGGGATGCTTTTCATCTGCTCTAGCAACATTAGTCTCATAACTATTACCAGATACTTGAGCACTTTCCCCTTTACCTTGTTCTTTCAATTTCTTTTTCTTCTTCTTCTTTTTCCTGAAATCATTGTCACAAACATTTAGTGCAATGCAACCTTCCAGCAGCAGGACAAAAAGTGGCAAAAGATGTCAAGTCTTCTTTTGTTTCTTTTTCTCTTGTCTTATTTTGTTCTTTTCCCTTACTCAGAAAATGGAGGGTGGGGAAATGTCAAATTGAAATTAGTTCATAGTAGTGATTAATCTGGCATCCATCTCACCCTTCTGGATGCTTATCTTCGTCAGCATTTTCAACTTTCCGTTTTAAGGTAGAAGCATGACCACCATCTTTTGCTTTCTTTTTATTGGCTTTCTCAGTTCTCTTAAGTGTCTGTTCTTCTTTCACTTCTGCTTCTGCCTTCTGAGAATCAGATTTACCTTTATCTGAAGTAGAAATTGGAAAACCATCTTCATCTTCACTTTCCAGAACAGGGATGCCCTTATCACCCCTGAAAACAATTTGATGCCGAGAATTTTCGTTGTCCTTTGAGTAAGCCATTTGATCCTTTTTCCTCAAATGCTTAGAAGGACCATCTCCACTTTCAGGTTCATCATCATCCACTATTTCCTCGATTACAACTGTAAGAAAAGCAATAAAATTCAATAAAGAATATAATGTCCATCAGCTTATTCAACATATGCTGAAAAGATCTTATGAATTATGGAGATAGTAGTGTTTTATAATGTTTTGCCCCTAGCGTTTTCTATATTTCTTCTTTTTCCTTTTCTATTTTTGCCAGGAATAATTATTAAAGAGGAAACAATGAACTGCATGCAGCAATTTAAAATGATTACTATGTCTAGCAGCAATATATCATAACACTGATAACATTATAATGAAAGTGAGAAATGTACGGTAACTTGGTAAAGCATATGTATTATATACTTATTAATTAGCAAGTGCATTAGTGGCTTCAAAATTTCCTCTGGTCATTCTTTTACTATAGAAAATATGTACAAAAAGTGGCCAATTACAACATGCCCATAACAAGATTCAAGTTCAATTAAATTTCAGAAACATGGCAATGTTGTATACATAGTCAAAGTAGCGTTGATTTGAAGTCTTCTCATACATTATATTTAGCTTTAACAGTGCAGAACACACCAGAACGAGTGCAGAAAAACAAAGAGACTATATTTATTATTTATGTATCTGTGTATATCAAAATGGAATATGAACATCAGTTAGGAAGTTTTATTACCACATAAGGAATAAGAACAGAAACATATATATATTTATTTGATAATTTTAAGAAAAGTCAATGGAATAATCAAATTACCTCCACTATTTGGGACAGGTGAAGGTGGATAAATATCAATATCACTATCATCAATGAAGTCATCAGCATATTCATCTTCAGTATCGAATTCAGAAGAATCATCTGTCTCTGTTTCCGCAATATCTTCTCCAAAAGAATCACTTTCATATTGTAGTAGGGAAATATGAAGAAAACTATAAAAGATACATGTACTCTGTCTTCATCAAAATTATATATATGAACAAAATTATAAAAGCAAAGAAACCAACATAGCACTTCATCAAAAGGATACGATTCATAGTCACCCCTAAGGTCATCCCCATCATCAGCCACAAAATAACCAGAGAGATGGATACTCCGTGTACCAATCACTGAGAAGGCCACTAAATCAGCATCGTGAAACTCAAGATTCAAAGGGCATGACTCAATTTTATTTGGCAGCAACGAACATAAGAAGACTGGACTTTTGTGTCCAGCAAAGCATTGAAGAATGCTTTTCTCTGTTGATGAGCCAATGCCTAAAGTAGCCTGAATTGTTATGACAACAAAAGGAACAGAAGCAAACGATTTTATTTGACTTAAAAGACAACAAAAGCCAATTCAAAAACTTTGGAATCTTCCATTGGTCTAGTAGACATATGGATGCAATTATGTACGAATGTAAATGTTAAATTGAGATTGAATGGTGCTTAGCTATGCAAGTGATCGAACCATAGTATCACCTCAATTACAATTTCTGTTTACACAATATAAAAAAGGTACAAGTGAAGATCTGATAATGGAAGTTCTAAATTTTATTGAAGTATTTTCAACTCCTGATAAGCATATAACATGAAGCAAACAGACCTGAGTTACATGAAGCTTCCCTTGCACATTATCCGCATGATAAGGATATGGTTTTCCGGGTTTCACTTCGATCCCTGAGGTTTAAAAAGAGGATTACAAAAGAGGAAAAGTAAAGTAAATGTTATGAAGAAGAGTTCAAAATCCATACTTGTCAATTAGAAAAAGCCAAAAAAAACAACAAATCCCTTGTCCCATTTTTGCTATAATCAAAGACTTGAGAGTTCAATGAGCAAAATTAATTATAAAAACAAAAATAAAATCCCTCAGATTCAGTATTCACCAATAAAAACACACATAAGCAGGTTGGCAAGCTGGGAAAAACTAGAGGAGAAAACATCAGCTTCGCTATGCTATGGCAACATAGCATAGTAGTGACAGTTAAAGGACGTCAGTCATCACATAACCAATTCAAGAAAAATGAAATTTGAACGAAATTATATGAACTTGTGAAGATCAACGAGGTGACTAACCCCAGAATCCCATCGTTTCTGTCAAATCCACAAAAACGTTGGAGTTCCAGTGTTCCACAATAGAATACGCAGCTCCTTCTTAAACCCTTGACCGTGTTCTTTGTTTTGGGGCTTTAGAGGCCATTAAAACCCTAATGGCTGCGTTTTGAAGCAAACGACATGTGGCGTAATAACCGATGCAGCTACAGACCAGACGGGCTTCGGGTATTGGACATTCACTCTATTTTCGGCGCCGTTCACATTGGGCACGTGTTAGGAAAGGGTATATGATATAATATAGATTTATTATTCAATTCACTGGTGATAGAAATTAAAAAATAGATGTTATAATTTATTTTTAATAAATTTAAATTGTTATTAATATTTTTAGAATGATTATAAAACTGAATACAATTTTAATTTTAATTTTAAAATATTTTTATATAAAATTAAGAGAACTATAATTCCCTATCAATTTTTTCTATAATTTAACTATGATATTATTTCATATTAATTACATTATTATTAAGATAATGCTTATAAAAAAATTATCAATAATAATGTATAAGACAATATGTTTGTGTAAAACGCTAAACTTCATTTGCTTTATTTATCAATATTTTAAAAATGAATTAATTATTAAACTAATAAAAACTATTAGGATTCACTAATTTAACTGTAGTTGATTTATTAGTTGTAAATATATATATATATATATATATATATATATATAAAATATGATTCAATCATTTGAATATATATAAAATAAATTTAAAATAATATTGATCCATTTTTCGATTGATTCACTAATTTGATCAAAAAATTTCAAGTGTTATTTATAAAACATAAAAGTGTTTAAAATTATTTATTAACATTGTCTATTTCCATATAACTTTAATTTATCACTTCGATCCTCTACTAATTTGTGACTATTTTCTCAACCAAAAAAAAGTTTGTGACAACTTTTTAAGTAATTATATAAAAATGATAAAAATATTATTAAATCACCAAAAAGAGAAAATTTGATCTAAAAGTCTAATCCCATCGCATGTCAGTATTTAAAAAACTGTTTATAAAATTGTTTAAAAATAAGTTATATTATCATTTTGATTACTAGTTCTCATAAATCATAAGTAATTTGATTTCATTATATTTACTAGTTTATTCAAATATAAAGTAAATACTCTATAATCCATTTTAGATGAAAATTATTCTTAGATTACCAGCTGATAATGTTACTTGTATTTTTATACAAATAAAAAAATCTTCATTCTTATTTGTTGTTGTGAATGAGTATTTTTTATTTATTTGGGTGTACCAGTTATTTTTGGTAATATAATATTTCAAATGTTTTTTTAAATGATACTTTTTTTTATAATTATGTAAAAAGAATTTTTTTATTCAATTATCATATAATATTAAGGATAAATTATTTTTAAATTATTTTAAATACTAGGCTTAAATATAGTTTCAATTTTTTAGTATTGTAAAATATTCAATTCAATTTTTTTATTTTCACTTTAAACAATGTAAATATTATATTTTATAGAATATTTCAATTAATTTTTCTGTCATATTTTTATTGATTCACAAATAAAAAAAATGACATTAAAATTTATTAACATATATTGACTTATATATAGAGTGATTATTTAAAAAAATTAAAATTATATTAAAAAAATAAGAGAAAGAATATAAAATTACATATATTTATCCTGATTTTACTTATCTGTATTCTATATAGATAATAATAAATTTATATATATTAATTAATCATAATATTTTTTCATTAATTAAAATATAAATTAAATTTAAAAAAAAATAACAAAATAATATTATTTAAATTAAAAGCAAAAGACGGACCGTATTTAAGTTTATATTCAATTAAACACGTTTTACTTTTAGTATTTTTGGCGAGAGCTGTTGTCTTGTCTAACGAGTGATGAGTATTTGACTACGGAAAGCAAAGAAAAGCAGAGCTAAACTCCAGAAGCCGCAGTGAGAGGCGCAACAACGCTGTGCCTGATCGACCTTGCGTTTCTTTGTTTTGTCTCCAAAGATTCTAACTTTCATCTCATTTCCAATATTCCCGCAATCCCACGTCTATTTTCTTCTTGCTTTGATATAATCATTCCTACATCACTGTGGAAAACACAACCAACGAGAACATGGAGAGCGCATCGGAGCTGGTTGAATTCCCATTGCTGTTGACCCCGATCGAGACCAATTACAGAGCTTGTACTATTCCTTACAGGTTCCCCTCCGATAATCCACGCAAGGCTACTCCTACCGAGATATCTTGGATTGATCTCTTCCTTAATTCCATCCCCTCCTTCAAGTACGTTTATTTTTTTCTCCCTTTATATATATAATTTATTTTTTAATTTTTGAAATCTATTATGTAGTTCGCAAATTTTTGCTTTTGAACAACTGCAGCTCCTTTAGCTTTATTTTTTCCCTTCTTTTTTCAATGTGTACTATTTTTTACTCTTATTTATATATAATCATTTGCCAACTTCTTCTACTTGATGTTCATACTTTTATGGGTAATACGTGCTTTTGCAGTGTAATGTGTCGTTTCATATCTTTCCCTTGTGTGTGTGTTTGTATTTTAAACCTCGCCGACTGCTTTCGTAAATTGCTTATCATAATAAATTATGCTCCTGTTATGATAATCAGAATTGCTAATATATATATAATTTATGTGGCTGGTTTCTTCATCATTTGGCTGTATTACAACATAATTATATTTAATTCATATATTTTTTCCTTATGCATTAATATCTTCTCATATACTTCCAAGGGTTTCATGGGACATTTTTTACGTCGATTTTCAATTTCAGTCAATGCCTACGTTGATTAATATCTTCTCATTACCATCTTTTAGCTTTCAAATAGCAGCTTGGCATACTTGTAAGTTGTAAGTAATTGTTAAATTTAGTTTCATTTGGCTTGCAATGTAAGTAACATTATCCCAGACCGTCAAAAAGTTTCTTCCATTTGTTCAGCATACCATCATGACCTGGGTGATTTTAAAATCCCATAGTTTTCCTGGCTATTCACAAACGTTTATCTTTATTTATGTCCTTTTTTCGTGTACTGTTTTACCTCAAGGGTTGATGCTTTTCTTGTAACATAAGTTGTCTGCCTAGAGGGCTAACTACTGCTCAGTCACAAAGATCATTGTTCTCAGCCTATTCAAATTTGGTGCTTCCTTTCAAGATGTAGCTTGGGAGTACTACTTTTTAGAGAAGTAATATAAACATTTTTTAAGTAGTGAGTTAGGGTGAGTTTGGCACTTCTAAAGGCTGATTTTAAAATTGATTATAAAAGGAATGTTTGAAAAGCTGCTTTTAAGAGTAGTTGAGTGTTTGGTAATCATTTACTGAAAGCACTTTCAATATTGAAAAAAGAACAAAATGCACATGCAAATATTAAAGTGTATTACAAATGAATATTTCAATGGTATCCACTGTAAGCTTGTTATGATCCCATGGTCTGCAAGGAGTTCCACGTTGCCTAATATGGGTTGGGCATGTGGGTTTATAAACCATGGCAGACACCCTCCCCTACGAGCTAGCTTTTGGGGTGAGTTGTACCTGCCGTGGTTCATAACAAATAGTATTAGAGCAATAATGATCATTGGAGAGGAGCAAAAGGGAGAGGCCTGAATACCAGCCGCCAGAGTGAATGTTACCATGAGTGGGCAACCATAGTGAATGCTGCCGTGGACATCGGCAGTTGAGGAGGCCAGAATTGTTATGCTACCATAGTCCGCAAGGAGTCCCACATTGCCTAGTATGGGTTGGGCATGTGGGTTTATAAACTATGGCAGACACCCTCCCCTACGAGCTATATTTTGGGGTGAGTTCTACCTACCGTGGTTCATAACAAAGCTCTCAATTTATCTGAGTTAAGACAGATGAAGGTTTAGGATTTAATGTGTTTGGTTTAGGGTTTTCTTTGACAGATTAGCTGAAATTTGGTGGACTGAAGGGTTATTGCAGGTAAGTAAAGCTAGGAGTGGTTTGGGAGGCATGGGATGGGTTTTAAGTGTCAATTTGGTGGCTGTTTGGGTGCTGTGAACACCACCACCTGCAATGTTAAAATTTTGGGTTTGACTGAATCTAGGGTAGATCTTAGCTAGAAGCAGCTAGGATTTTAGTGGAATGGATTTTTCATGCTGTCTGCCTTAGGATACAGATCTGGGAAGATTAGAGATAAGGGTGTAAAGTTGAGAAGAAGAAGGTTAACTGAGGCATCCCACACACAATCAAGAAGAGAGCAATCTTGCTGCAATACTTCATAAAACTGATCACTCATTAAAAACCTCCTATAAGGCTATAACTTATCCTCCAATTATAAGGAATGAATTTCTAATCCTATATGGATTCTGATTTCCTATACAACTAGGGGTACTAGACTCTAGACACCTAAGTAGCAAAAACAAAGCAGCCAAAATACAACGCAAGACCAGGAAACACAAAAATTGTAAACTACCCCTAGGTCTTAAAATATAAGACCAACTAAAGTGACAACTTACTAAAACTATTAATCCTATGTAGTTATGATTTAGTAAGGTTATGGAATAAAATATGTGGCTTTTATATAATCGTATGGGCACTATTATTTGTATGTGTATATGCATCATTTATTAGCTCTGATTTGATACAGGAAGCGTGCAGAGAGTGATACTTCTGTTCCTGATGCTGCCAATAGAGCTGAAAAATTTGCTCAAAGGTGATCTCTTACTGCTTCTTTTTTCTGGCTTTTGGTCTCCTCTAAAAGGTTTGTTGTGAAAGAAACCGATGCTTTTTAATAACAATATTAACATACATTTGGAAATTAGAAATGGATAAAGTTTCTTATGGGTCTTAGGCTTGTATAATATCTTATCCTCATGATGGTATATTTATGTGATATCATTATTCAAGTAATTCACAATTTTTGTTAGTATGGGAGTTACTGATTGCATATTTTATTTATGCATTTTCTGCAAAAGGTACGCTGAAATACTTGAAGATTTCAAGAAAGATCCAGAAAGTCATGGCGGGCCTCCAGATTGCGTAGTATGTTTTGTGGCTAAAATTATTTTGTAATATATTTTATCCAACCCTCATGAATAAAAATAGAAAATCAGAACAAAAAAAAAGTTGGTTGATGTGTCTAATTTCCTTCTTTCTGTGTTTTTCTTTTCATTATTGGGGTGGGGGTATTCTAGCTTCTCTGCAGAATTCGTGAGCAAATACTTAGAGAACTGGGATTTAGAGATATCTTCAAGAAAGTCAAGGTAAATTTAATTTTGTAATTTGGTGTCTTGTGTGCTAATTCTATTCAGCTATTGATATGGAAAGGCTGAAGAAAAGCATAAGCATATCAGATTATAATGGTTGAAATAATGTAACATTTTGCATGAAGGATGATAAGAAATTTTGACATATGCTGTTATCAATCTTATTAAGAGAGGTGGTGCAATGGGATCATGACATTTTTTATGTGCCATTTACTTCTATTTTGCCCCAGATTTGTTATTCCTTTCTGATTATATGCAATAGGAGGAAGAGAATGCAAAAGCCATCTCCCTATTTAAGGATGTTGTTCGTCTTAATGATGCTATTGAAGATGAAGGCAAGCGACTTGAGAATCTAGTGAGAGGAATTTTTGCAGGAAACATATTTGATCTTGGTTCTGCACAGGTTGGTTAATTTTCTATATGTTGTTTTAATAACTTTTGGATAACTTAAAGGGCTTTTTTCTTTTTTCTTTCCCACAATTAAAACATTGGACCAGACTGAACTAAGCCTGCTTGTTGACGTGAGCATCAGTGTTGTTTGGTTAAGCCATGTCTACATGTATATATGCTTTTATATACCATGCCGCAGTACTAACCCTAACCCTTTTATCCCCCTGCTTTCCTAGTTTCTGGCTTAGTTCCTCTGGCAGAATCAGGCTACATGGTGTGACTATTTATGTTTTAAATACAATGATCCTTAGCTGCCCTCAATTGGTATTCGGCAGTACTTTTGGCTAGTTTACTGCCATTATTTTCTCTGATCTATGATAGCAAGCATAGTCTGAAAATTTTGCATGGGCAAGCAGGTGTAATTAACCATCTGAAGACAATATGTGTGCTATATTTTATAATCATATGCCTGCACTTTTGATGATATAACTCTTTAGTTTATGCATCATCCTCATCTTCCCACAATTTCTTGAAGCTCGCAGAGGTTTTCTCTAGGGATGGAATGTCCTTTTTGGCTAGTTGTCAAAATCTTGTGCCTCGACCTTGGGTCATTGATGACCTTGACAACTTCAAA
Source organism: Ceratonia siliqua (assembly GCA_034509205.1). Classification (NCBI taxonomy): domain Eukaryota; kingdom Viridiplantae; phylum Streptophyta; class Magnoliopsida; order Fabales; family Fabaceae; genus Ceratonia; species Ceratonia siliqua. Next base: position 26,914 of record JASKGM010010631.1, read on the forward strand.
ATGAAATGGAGCAAGAAGTCATGGAAGAAGGCAAGTTTCATATCTATATTAAAGATACAATTCTTATAAAGGATTTCCATATATGCTGGCATATTTTATGCATTGTAGGGTCCTAATCTGTTTATTTTATCATGGCAGGTTATCATATTTGTTGATAACTCTGGTGCAGATATCATTTTGGGTATTCTGCCGTTTGCAAGGGAGCTGCTTCGGCGTGGGAGTCAGGTTTGCAGACATCCATTCCTTTTTTTTTTAATCTATGAAGTACAATAGATCAATGTGTTGAAGTTTAAAATACTTTGAATTTATTTTGCATTATAAGGAACTAGAGGATATGCTGTTTTTGTTATCTCTCTTTGCATTATTAAGGACTTCATCAAGAGACTGATTTGAAAACCACTAAGTGCTTCTGTAATTAGATCCACTGAACTCTTCTTTGTGGATAATATGTATTATTATTATTATGACTGTCATTTTTTTTAGGTGTTTGGTAGTCTTTTCCTGTTTTAAATATTAGTTTGAAATTTAGATTGCTTTTCACAATTCTTTATACAGCGTCCAGCTTCAGCATTTTTTATGAGATTCCATTTTGAATGCAGGTTGTATTGGCTGCTAATGACTTACCTTCCATCAACGATGTGACTTACTCTGAGCTAATTGAAATTATATCAAAGGTAATGAAAATGGGTTTGGTAAGCTTTTGGTATTACCATATTCTTCACTAACTCAAAAATGTTGGTTACCAGTTGAAGGATGAAGAAGGAGGTCTCATGGGTGTCCATATTTCAAATCTTTTAATCGCTAACTCTGGCAATGATTTGCCGGTAAGAAAGTGAACTATACTTTTTGTTATATCATTATCAGATCATTAACTTGTTTGATAATCACATCTTCCTTTCTTTTTTTGTTCAATGCATTGTAGGTTATTGATCTTGCAAGGGTATCACAAGAGCTTGCATACCTGGCTAGTGACGCAGATCTTGTCATCTTAGAAGGGATGGTAAGTTTGCCCGTAGATATTGTTGGATACTTTTAACCACAATGATGGAAGATATGTTCGTTATTGGGCTGTGATGGTCAAAGTGAAGTAGGCTAGGAAAGGAATTAGGACTTCAACAGGAAGGGATAGGGAAATATCAAGCATTTGAGGCCTGATTAAATTTCTGGTTTATCAGAATGTTGTAAGTTAGGGTTTATTGATGACACAAAGGTGGCAATGGAAGGTCTAAACAATGGCTGCTCTGGGGCTCTGTACAGAACCTATGAACAGTGGCTTTAAGGTTTGATAAAGTTCAGGGAAAATTCAAAAAGGAACAGGTTAAGAATGTGTAAGTAGGAATATTTTAGTGTATCTGACCAAGAGAAAAGTTTTGGGCAATGCTTAGAAACAATGGAAAATCATCTTATTTTTGGGACCAGTCTGGAAAATCAGATTATAAAGGAGATCCACATATAATATCTTGGATTCTTTACGCATCAAATCCTTGGATGAATTTGGACTGGACAATCCAAAGAAGCAGGCTTCACAGCTTCTTGGATAGTAGAAATCGTTGAAGGAAATTTGAGCCTTTGATTACAGAACCACACAAACTCAAGTAATATAAAGAAACTTTAGAAGCCTAAGATAAATAAGCGTGATTTCCATTATTGGGCCCTTGCTTGACAGCTCAAGTTGTTTGGTCAAGTAGTTATTGATATGGTATAAGAGCCCAGTCAATTAAGTGGCTTGAGGTTTAGCTGATCCATAATGGACCCTGTCTGATAAGAAAAAACAAGTTTTAGTATAAAGTAATGTCTATTTCCAATACAGGGCAGCTATAAGCCTTGATCATCCTTTGTTTTGAAAAAAAATGAGAACACATTAAGAGCCACATGATCAGTCCAAAACTCAAATCATGTATCACTAAACAAAATCCCATCATTCCCATTGTATTGCTTGTGAGACTTGGTCCACAGCTGTTAAAGATGGAGCATCTTTACTTTGCAGCATGCTTAAAGAAATAATTATAATGTACTAGTCAAGTGTCTCATAAGGCAGTTACTTATATTAGCTAATTATCTCTGCCTGGTTCCCCCTTCTCTTCTTCCGACATCCATTCTCTAACCATTGGAAAATTACTTACTTCTTGTTATCCCACAAAGCCATCTTTACACCTTCTAAACAAACTACCATGCTGTGGCCTAAACTTTCCCAGAATACAGAGTCTTGAACCATCCTTCTTTACTTGTGGGGTTGGGCAAGTTGAATACTCTACTGCTGCATTCCTACTTTCTAGATCTCCAACGAGTCTTCTATACTTATCCAAGCCAAGTATTCCGAGGAGAAATTCTCAAGAACCCTCCTGTAACATGAGTTCAGACATACCCAAGCAGGCCTCGATTGTTGGCATATGTATTCATGTTATGTAACTTCACAGACTATTACAATGTACCCTTGCCCTCTCCCTTTTGTCTATGTCCTGTTTCATCAAGAACAGCCTATCATCTCCTTTCTCATAACTTTTATTATACATATGTCTTTGTAAAAGTTTGGTATCATTCAGGTTATTCTGGTACAGTTTCTGATTTACAGAAACATCTTACGGAGTATGGAATTACATTATTGAAACTTGGTTCTTCTTTCAGTTATGTCATTATGTACAAGAAGCCCCACAATATGAGCATGGAGTTCTCCAAATCCAAATATTAAAAATTGACCTTTCAGCAAAATTCTTAGAGATTATAATAAAAACTTTTTACGTAACAGTATAAGCTTTTGGGTTGAAATGATCATTGACATGGTACAGAGCCTTTATAACTAAGTGGTAAGAAGTTCGATCCTTACAGCCTCTATTCTTCATAATTAAAATGAAATTTTAGCACAAGTTTTGCTTTGTTCAGGCTTCAAGCCCAAAGGACTTTCATGTGAGAAAATGTGTTAGAGATTGTAAGAAAAACAATTCATGAGTTTTCACTTTAACAGCTTAAATTTTTATGTTGACATAATTCTTGACAAAAAACACTGACCTTTTTCTTTGGACAGGGTCGTGGAATAGAAACAAATCTCTATGCTCAGTTTAAATGTGATTCCCTCAAGATTGGGATGGTAATGCATTTACCACTATTTTAGTTGCTTCTTGCCGTATGAAAACTTGAATTCTAATGATTTTTCTCTCCTTTATAATTCTCTGCTGCCATCTTATTTACAGGTGAAACACCCTGAGGTTGCACAATTTCTTGGTGGACGTCTGTATGACTGCGTCTTCAAATACAACGAAGCTTCAAGTTTACAAGGCTGATTCTTTAATCTACTAATGGTACTACTAAGATATGATTAGGGTTAATCTTTCAACTTGATATCATCATTTCATCATATGCCTGAAACAAGATATCTTCTAGAATTTGGATTTAGTACTTTAAAGAAAACCCAGGGTAGAACTGATTACATGTAATAAAATCTTCTATGTAATGGACTTGGCCTGATGCTCACAAAGCTGGGGTCTAGGTTTTATAATACTCAATTGTTTGGGTGTTAATTAAAATCTGTTATTAACTTGTTATCAAAAATCTTACTCTTAATACTATTCTCTCCTCTTATGAGATGATAATATTATTTGAACAAGAGTTTTTCCTTGACGTTTACCTCTTAATAAATCTAATATCACTAATGATATCATCTGATTCGATTGTTATTTAGGAATTAGTTGTTACATCAAGATCTTGAGTGTCAATAAGCATTTAAAAGGTTTGGATTTAATACATTAATATTTATGATGCATGGTGTCATTTAAGCTACCAAGAAGTTTAGGAACAAAGATGATATTATTTTATTTAGTGTCTCATTCTATTCAAAATCACGAGAATTTCACATTAAGCAGAAAAATACAGAGAAAACAATGGACTTTATGTAAGATTTTGAAATTTGAAATCTTTCAACTGGGTGTAGTTTCAGTTTCAGACCGATTTTTGGTTTGTTTTAGAGCAATTTTCAATTACAACAGGGAAGATAAAGACGGGAGATGAGGTGAAGGGAGATGGGAGTGGGGGAGTGGGAGGGGGGAGATGGTGGCGGGGTGGGGGAGAACTGGAGAAGAACCTTAGTTTTTTTTAATATAATTTTAATAAAATTATATTAATTTTTTTGGAATTTATATTTGTAAAACTGAAAAAATAATTTTAAATTTTAAATTTAAATTTTACAAACAATGAATATTTATAGTTTATAACAAAATATTTTTATATATTATTTTCAGTAATTTTATTTGTATAAAAATATTTTTATATTTAAACACAAAATATTTATTTTTTAATAAATTACTTCTATAGAACTATATTCAAACATTAAATATTTATTTTTTTTAAAAAAAATTATTTCTATTTAAAACACCTATTAAAAGTATAAATTCATTGAAACTGTCTTTTATAATTTTATACACAAGTCGTGTTTTTTTTTTTTTAACATAGCAACACCAAAGTTAAAGTTAGGATTTTATACAAACTATTCAAAGTTTTCATTATTAAATCTCACGTAATGTCTTTTCTACACATTATTTTATTACATTTACTCTAAACAAAAGTTTTCCCTATTTATTGGGAGGAGTAAATGTAGGATAATACTGTACTATTATCGCCTAAATCATATCATGTGACGTTTTTCATCGAACAACGCAAGCGAAACACTACTTGCTTGATTTGAACCATGATAGTATGTTATTATTGTAATGAGTTATTTTTCATGAGATGTCCATTATGAGAAGAGTGGATTTGGCATAAATAGTTATGATTAAAGGAAGATTTTGCTTTGCACTTTAGACTTTGGCAATTTTCTTCTTAGAATCTTATGTAATATAAATATGATTTTAGGATATGGATCCTATCCTGAATTTGATGAATAAAAATTTGAAGAAAATAAATTTTTATATAAATTTGATGTATAAAAAATAAAATAAGTATATAAATATCTTAAATATACTTTTTTTATAAATTTTATTTATAAAAAAAAGTCAAAAGATATTTGAGCCCCCACCCCCAAAAAGCTGGAACCAACTCATCTCACTGTAAATTCATATACATAAATTCAGAACATGATCCATGGAATTCATATCTAGGGCTTTAACCTTTCTCAAATTGCTATAACACAATTGCTAATAATATTCGTTAACCCAAACTTATCAACCAATATATTAATAATAATAATAATTTATAAGGCTCAGAAAGTTAATTATCTAATCTTTAAGAAACCATCATTACATATTAAATAATAAATCATGTTATATAATTGCTACAAAGTTAAATTTTAATTAAGAAAGTTACTCTTATGATTATTTCAATCATTCTCCTACTACTGCAAACTTTATATGACACAAAGTTTTATTCAGGTAGTAATAAAAATCTACAAATTAATTTTTCCTTTTACACCAACCCAATAATAGTATGGGATTCTTACAAATTTTCATAAAATTTTATATTTTAGATCTATAAATATATATCAAAACTAACAAAATATATTTTAAGTATAAATAAATATAAGTTATTTAATTACATTTTAAATAACTACATATATAGATTAAATTTTCATATTGTAGCAAGTAATGGGGATCATCCTACATTTCAATATATAATTGAGATGATTATTGAGAATAAAAGATGGTGAAAAAGTAACTAAAAAATTATGTAATCTATTTCATCAAAATCTTAGCTATAACATTAGTTGATAAATTATGGAAAATTTACATTTTCCAACCCACATCTTTACCTGTTATTATAATATTTTTTTAAATTTATTAATTATAATATATTATACATTCCACTATTATAAATTAGTTAAATTGCACCCCCTTGTTTAATTGACCATTAAATTTAACGATTTTAGATAGACTTAATTATATTTTTGCTCCCTATATTATACAAAAAGCTTCATTTTGATTCCTCTATCTAACTTCCGTTAAATTTTTGATGATGTGACTGTTAATCACTTACTGAGGATACAGTGCCCCATAAGATAGTTAACAATCATATTATCAAAAATTTAATAGAAGTTAAATGAATGGACTAAATTAAAATTTTAAAGAAACTATAATGGAAACATTATTTAAATTAAAAATAGGAGGGATAAATTGAAATTTTTTGTATAATAAAAAGACCAAAAATGTATTTAAGTATAATTAAAACTGTTAAATTTAACCCTTAATTAAACGGTGATGTACAATTTAACTAAATTATGATAGTTAATTGTTCAATGTGTTATAATTAATAAATTAAGAAAAACGTTACAATAACAAATAAAAATATCAATAAAAAAGTACAACTTCCCCTAAATTTGTACATAGGTGTTTGTTAAGTTACATCCACATGTATCGGTACATTTGAATGCTTTTTTTTTATATAATTTTTATTTTAAGAAAAAAATACAAAACATAATACTTGAAAAAATGTAAAAAAACTAAAGAAAATATAAAAAAAATTCAAAAAAATAGAAAAAATTTTAGAATATTTATGACAAGATGTGGGCGCGGGAAGACATGATGAAGAGCTATTATTATATAATTTGAAATGGTTTAGTATGTTATAATTTAGGTATCTATTTTCTTGTTGTTTAATGAGTGAGGATATCGTAGAATTGAAGACACTCATTATTACTATAATACAAAAGCCGAATCTTCGTTGAAGGCAAAAAGGTGAAATATAGAATTGATGAAGTGTTTGAAATTTGAAATGTCATGTACCTTCCTAGTTCCTTAATCCTTATTTCTTGTTCCTTATTGATGATAACTACTATAAGGCCAATATTTAAAGTAAATGGCACACATGTGAGAATATAAGTATTATGCAATGATTAATCATAATCTTAATCATACCTCCATATAATACATTTCCTTTGGTTTTCACATCATCACATGGATGAATCAATGGTGTTCTTAATACCAAAATCTTTGAGTTAAAATTAAATTTCAAAATGTTAATCCATGAAACGAGCCGGTACAAAATTATATTTTAATTTTATTAATGTTTTAGATCAAATCAAGATTTTTAAGTAACCGTTTTTAATGAATTTTATAATTTTGATATGAATTATCGACGTATCTTTACTTAAATTGAATATATAAATTAGTTTATATATATATATATATTGATTTAAACACTGCTTAAAACCAGTAATATCGACTTAAAAATAAATTTTGAAATGTTTGAGTTAATTTGGTCAGAGTTTAGTTAATTGTAAAGCAAGAAAAGAATTAGAAAAAACTATAACTTTTCCTATCATCCTATGTAAGGTTGATCATAAAAATGAGACCCATTGTCATTTGCTTCCCTTTGGATTTTTTCTTTGAGAAAAAACTATTTTTATTTAAAAAAATACTTTTAGAGTAAAAGTAATGGTTTGGATGATTTTTTTTTAAATTCAATTTTAGCTTTAGAAAAAAATACTTATAATAAATAAAAGAAAGAAGAATGATTAATTATCTTTAATTAAATTTTTAAACAAAAAAATATATTTAAAAGTATTTCTTTAATAAAAACTCCTATAATTAAAACACTTTTATATATTTTTTTTAAGTCGTCATTCAAAATTTTAAAACAAAATTTATTGATAATTTTAGGTAACAGCATCATTATATATATTTTTAAATAATATTTTTCTTAATTAAAATATAAAGTTTAAATTTAATTCACTACCCGACAAAACTCTATATATTATTAATGAGCCAGAATGCAGCATTTTATTTGTCTCAAGTTGGACTCCCCTGTTTTTGTATGGTAATATATTACGATTTGTCTAAATTACACTCCCACTTTACTTTTTTTTTTTTTTTTTTTATGTTTTTTTTAAAATTTTTTTTACTTTTTAAAAATAATTAAATATTTTTTATCTTATATATTTTTTTCAGAATTTTTTAAAATATTTTTCCATTTTTTCTTGAATTTTTTTTATATCTCTGTTACTATTTATCCATAATTTTTTTACTATTCATTTATAACTTAAAAAATTCTGAAAAAAATACAAAAACATCTTCAAAAATTCTGAAAAAAATTTATAATATAAAACTTAATTTATTGATTTTAAAAAGTAAAAAAAAATTTAAAAATCAAAATAATTATAAAAAAAATTTTTAAAAATACCCTACCGCCCACACAAGTGGGCGGTAGGGTAGTTCTCACCGACGTAGCAGTTGCTTGTCTTAAATGCTACTCAACTAATTATTTAACAAAATAAATATATAAATATATAAAATAAAAATGAAAAAGCACCCAATTATCATGGTTGCTTATGTGAGTACATCACTTTATAATTTGCAAAAGATTAGCCATTATATAATTATAGTGTCCAAATGGTTGCTAAAGTTCACATAAAGAATAATTAATTTACCATGTGTTTATTGTTTTATTATTTATTTTGTGTAGCTTTAAAGGTGAATGAGACTTTACACCTGATTATATGGGTAAAGTCTACATGCTTAACAACCACATGCTTTAGGTGAAATTATGTCATCACCCTTCTCTCACCCAAACCAATTTACCTTTGACCTTTCATCCCCTTCCATTGTTACTCTTAATTGCTTATTCTTCCCCCTTTTTTCAATTTTAATTACATTTTGCATGCACCTTTTAGTATTTATCATCAAATCATCATTTAAAAGAGACAACACTTTAGTTTTTACTACTTTTTTAATTGAGTGTTGTGTAAATATAAATAGTAAATTAAAAAATAAAAAGAATAAGTAAAGATTCAAGGCCGATAGGATATGTTTGGAAGTATTTTTATTTTATTATTTTTAAAAAAATTATTTTTTAGAACAAAACAAAAGCTTGTTTAGATGTAAAACTTGAAGTGAAGGAAGAGAAATTTTATTTGGGAACACATATTTATAACTTTATCATTAATGAAAATTGTTTTTCTAATATGTTCTTCATGTTTTCAAAAGAATTTAAAAACAAAAATAAGAAAAATATCTTAAATTTGTTCTCAATTTTTTTATTTTCTTAATTATAATTTTAGAAAATAGTTGATAAAAATAATGTACCAAAAAAATTTCTTTTATTTTTGTAAAATAAAAAAACAAAAAAATTACTTTTAAAAATAATTCCAAACAGGGTCATAATTCCTAAGTGATTGTGTCTACATCCACTCCTTGGTCAGCATCTCCTGTTATATCACTATAGGTAAAAATAGGGTTACATAAGTTTGCTTTTATATGAAAACCATAATTCCATAAATACCCTTACATATCTGTACCGTTCCCTCGGCAACATCAACTAATCTCTTACCTATAAAATATGAGTCACATAATCCACATTGAAAAAATATTTATTGATATTGATCTTTAATTAAAATTAATTTCACACTATATTAGATAATTTTTTACAAGGTGTTGTTGACTGAGTTCGGACGTAAGAAGAATGAGCTCTAGGTCGGGATGTTATGTCTCAATGGTGCGGGTGCGCTATCGTTGCTAGTCAGGAGATGTCAATCAGGTAATTATCCAGTCTCTTAGGGCAGTGCGAAATTTGTCCGAGTGTGTAGGGAGCAATAACTCGTGTCGTTTTGAATCCCCTAGCGTTTACGGGACTGGTATATTTATAGGTTCTAGGGGGCGGCGACCTACGGCTAACACGTGACGGGGCAGACATACCGGGCCGGACCCTAGTGCCCCGGTAGGTCGCCCGGCCCATCAATAACTGGCCCAACCTGAGCCTATACACAAGGTAAATTAAAATTGAGTTACCATTATGAATATTCAAATCATAAGATTCTATATTATTCTAAAGTTTACCCAAGTAATGTATCATAAAATTAATCATACATGCAATATATTCTAAAGTTTAGGATGAAAACAAACATGATAATTTCATCTAATTCAAAGGTTGAGTTAACAAAAATTAAATCTTATAATAAGATATATAGTAAAAGTGTAAGTATGTCATATTGATGTTAGCTAGAGTAGTGGTTAAAATGATTAGGTTGAGTCCTTCAAATGTAAAATTACGAAGTAGCCACCAAAAAGGGGGGAAATTTCTAGTTGGATGGATAGTGATGATCAATGGCAAGAAGGCTGTCTTTGTTCCTCGTTCATTCCACCATAATATATATTTTATAGCAAATAGGTTATGAGATGACTGATAAGAAAGAGGGGTGGGGTGGTAGTTTAGAAATTTCCTAAGAAAGATGGTGGCTGCTGGTGGTTCTGGCACCGGCCTATGCTTATTTTTTCTCACTATACAAATTCAAAAATTATATATATACATACATTACATAAATCATTGATTTTCTTGTGAGAATTTTTTATGAAAATCATGCATATTTTTTAAAGATATTTTGTAGAAAGAATTCGTGAGAAAAAAATGCACCAACATTTCTCATAGTCATAAACTCGTGAAAAATTTTGTGAGAGAATTGTGAGAATGGGTCACGAATTTACGACTTTATTTCTTATGGAATACATTCGTGAGAAAGTATATGAAAACATGTCTCACGGTATCATACTCCATGAGAAACTTCTCATGGCTATAAATTTATAAGAAATTTATGAAAACATTATTTTTTATGAATTTTTGAGAAAATTTTCACGGATTTTGTTCATGAGAATGGGTCACAAATTCATTATTCTATTTCTCATGAAATACGTTTGTGAAAAAATCTATGAAAACATGTTTCACGGTATCATACTTTGTGAGAAACTTTTATTTCTCATGAGAATGTTTCTCATAACCATAAATATATGAGAAATTTCATGAGAATATTATTTTTTATAATTGTTTGAAGAATTTATCACAAATTTTTTCTTTGAGAAATGCTTTATTTTTTTGTAGTTATATAT